>JAODVM010061443.1:0-17654 GCA_025400095.1 Phenganax marumi | reverse complement strand
AATAAAGTGACAATGAAGACAAACAAATTCGAAGGCACCCTCTTCGAATGTAAATATATCGAAAATATGTTCGACCATAGCCTGCTTGCAGCCTGGAATTTTTAAGGATGGATAATTCCAGTCTGCTAAACTGCGAGCATAATCGTGTTCCGTGACGTAGTCATGTTTGTGCATAATTAAATAAATTCTGCATGACTCATTACGCACGAATAAAGTTGATTTCCGGCACCTGATGAAAGCTCTTAGCCTCGAGCATGAATATTTATGGCTATGAAAAAGCAGACCTTTCTGACCTTTCCAGTAGTTGTGTATTGTGTTTCCGTGTGATTAATCTCTCGCATGAAAAATATTTAATTGACGGCAAGTCTAAAAAATTTAATATCAAAGAGGCCATTCGGCAACTGCCGTTTGAAGTACCGGATTCATCGCGATACATTTGTCGACAATGTTTAGACAAACTGAGAAAAAGAACGAATCTTCTTTCTCAAGAAAAAGCCATCGTCGAAGAGCTGAAATCTTTGTTTAATAGGCAGCACGAAGTATGGATTGCTGAGGTACCAAAGAAACGACTATGTTTGACAAGCGTTGTTGGAAATACACCGCCGAAAACCACGCCGACATATCAAGAGTTTTGCTCAAGTTTTGATTTTAACAATTTGGAATATACTCATCCACAAAAGCGCAGTCAACTCCTGTTAAAAAATCCCGACCAACAAAGACATCTGTGAACGTGAAAGTAGAACGGCCAAGCAAAAGTTTGGAGAAAAACCTGCATCCTGATTTAGAATCACTTGGTAAAATGTTAGTCCGTGGAACTTACAAACAAATTGCAAATGCTGCATGGAAAAATATAAACATTAGAAAACACCTCACTGTGAATATGTTAAAAGACATTGGTAAGGAATGCTCTCAACTATGTTCCAAGAAAGAACCAAGTTGTTTGAGGTCTCCCTCAAAACAGGAAATGCTAGATTTTTCATTTGAGCGAGAAAATGAAGAGCTAGAAAAGAGAGCACCATTATTTTATTCAGCGCTGGTAGCAGGTGGATGTAATAAGAAGAAAACGGAGAGGACATCATGGATACCTGCAGTTGGAATGGCAGCTTCGATTCTTCTTAGAAACCGATCGCCATACATGAATGCAGTACAGCTACTGCTGGGTATATTCATGTACCATGCAAACTGGGCTGTAAGTGTATTCTGTGTATGTTTCAGGTTGATCTTGTCAACATATTATGTATTAAGTGCAAAGTCAATGATATGATACTTGATTTCTTTAGCCCATTATGTCAAGGTTTGCTCCATTACGCTTAGTGACATCACCAACCCATTTGTATAAGAAGTTGGAAGAATTTGGAAAAGGTTTTGATGTTGCAATCAAAGATATGGTTAAAACTGACTCCAAATGGTTTGCTGAGGTTATGAAGGAAGGTGGTTCTTCGCAAGAGGCTATTCACCCAGCAATGTTGTCAAAACCATCTCCTGGTTTCAAGCTCGTAATTGATAATGTTGGTTATCGTCAAAATGTACATTACATGACGGAAGAACATCAGAATATTGATAGACATTATGTCACAGTGAATGCCACAACAAATCGGGTTTCTGGAAACCACTTAAGTTCAGTGGCCCCATTGAATGGTCTTAAAGATATGGAAAATGGAAAATGTGTTCCCAACTACATTGAACAGAAGGCTCAGCGAGACAATTACATTACTCTTGTCCAAAGAATCCTTGTCGATAACATTCCTTGTCTAGACTTCTGTAAGAATGTTGTCCAGAAACACATCCCTCACAAGTATAGTCAAGAAACAGCAAAGTCAACAAATTCTGTAAGTACTAATTCAATTGATACTTTATAATTCTTACATAAACATAGAAAATCAATGGTTGTACACTGCTATCAAATGAACCTGAGTGGTATGGGCAAAATACAAAGTAAAACCGCAGATTTTAAATCTTGAGTGTTGACTTAATAGACATTTTTTCGGTATCTCAGCTGGCAAAGTCAACTTCTTGACAGCCTTTGTGTTTTTGCATCGGCTCAATTGAAAAAAATTTCTATGATGTTACTCTTATTGAATAAGAGATTCAAATTTTTGGAACGAAAATGTATTCTGGACAAAAATCTACTACAGGTTTATAAAAGAGCATGCTTTAATATTTTCAAACATTATATTGTTTAGACTTTTCTTGGGGTGATCTTTCATAGTGAGAACGATGCTGATGGGATTCAAAGTATTTTGAAAGAGCTACATGTTTACGTCCCTTCAGCTGGTGAAGGAGACAAGAAGAAGTATTGTGAGCAGGGAGTTGTAGGCGATCAACTGACCGTTGAAAGAGTTGTGAATGCACTCATGACTATTAGCAATGGCTTTATTCCTGAAGAGAGAATGGATGGGTTACATTGTGAAATTGCTGATTGGCATGCTGGAAACAAAGCTCTAAGTGTGAGTACCATGTTTTACAATAAGTATATAAACGTGCATATATATGGCCCATTTCATGTCAGATTAGAACATCATAATTTGCATATGGTTTGTCACTCGCAGCACTATTGATCATATCTAAATGAAGGTACTTTCATAAATTTTTTTTGTTTATTTTTTTCTGTGACAGGTGTTGTTTTCCCATTTGTACAACCCAGTGTCGGCAGCTGATAAGTGCACAATGTTCAGTGACAGAAATCTGATCAACCGTCGCTGTGTTAAAAAGGATGTTGAATCAGCAGTCAATGCGGACCGCCGTTTCTTCATCCTTGAAGTTCAATCTCGCATTGTTGCTGCTGCCATGACTAAATTAGATATGGAAAATTTGGAAGAGGTGCCTGAAAACCTAATCAGTGACATTGTTCAAACTTGGACCAACAAAGAAAGAAATGAGTATATTACCATGTTATCCTCATGGATTGTTGATCAGCATATCCTGAATGAATCCAAGCACAAAAAAATTGCTGCAGCCGTTCAACAGCTGGGAGAGACAGAGCTACGAGAAATAAAAGACAGAACACCCAATGGGCGATATAAGTGTCGCTTCCCAGGTATCAGTAACTGTCTTTTCTAGTCCCGCCATGTCTATACAGGCTCTTGCATGCTAACCGATTAAGCATGATTAAGCATCCCAGTGTTCCTTACTTGATTTTTTTACAGTTGGCAGCTTTTTTTCAATTGTCAAAGGTGAAACTCTGGATCTTAATGGGTTAAACTTATTGTAAAATGTATATACGTACATGTATATCTTAAGGTATTACTAATATAATTATTCAAATATTTCAGGTTGTGAAAAAACCTTCAAATCTAATGGAAAGTGGAGAGAAAACCATGAACAGTCACACACCCCTCCTGTCAGTATTCAAGAGCAACCACTTTTAAATGAAATTTATCATGATGATTTCCAAGATGATATGTACAACTACCAAAGAGCCCTTCTTGATTATGGTATGGTCATCCTAAATTTTTTTGATGCAATTTCAGAAGGAGATGGGGCAAGAGTCATTAGAAATTGGAAATTTCTTTTGTTGTATTTTCAACATGATAAAAGCAGTTACAAGTATGCCTTGGAAGGCCTTTACCTGCTCTTCCAATTAAATGCAATTTTAAGTCCAAAAGCAGCACATCTACTTGTCTGGAACAGATTTTCTAAACGCAAGAATAAGTTGGGTGGAAATGTTCCTCTGGATCTTGCTCTAGAGTTCCTTAACAGAATCTTTAAGGATGTTGTCAAAAAGCTGGGCCCAAATGCTAGCAAGAAGTCCATTAGCAGAATCTGCAATGCTTTGGGGATAACCAAGCAACTGACAGACAACTTCGATGAGGCTATGTTAATGTACAAAAGATCTGGGAAGCATGTTTGTAAGTCTCAAAAAGCAGACATGGTAAAGATAATTAATGAACTTTTGTCACAGAATGCTCTGACACCAACACCAGGCAGAAGTTATAGTTGCTTCTCAAACATCAAGCCAACTTTGTTATATGGTTTTAACTTAGAAAAATATTTCAGTTGGATCAATGATCATAAACAGTACATGATATTACACAGTAAGGCAAGATAGGGTGAACTATTACTGTTTTGAACTTACAGTATACTCCATTGACAAAGCCAGCACAACAATTTTGGTAATGTGCCCCATGTTCATGGACTGTGAGAACAATCCATTCATAAAGAAATTATAATGGTATATTTGCATACATGTGGGCAGCATGGCCAAAATGTCAGTCTGGCTTCACCTCTGGCATACTCAATGTTTATTGCACTTTAAATATTAATTTATGTATAATAAAGAACATGAATAGGAACTGTAAATAGTGAATACATATGTACATTAGTTCATTTTTTATCAAAAGTAGTAGTTTAACAAGGTTAGTGATGCTTATGCAAATTTTTCAAAGAAGGAACTAGTATTTCCAACCAATGTAGAGTCTGTAGAAGTGTCTGTTTGTCTCCATTCCATACACTGGGAATCGTCAACCATGAAATTAAAACTTGAATCGTCTCGAACTTCCTCCCAATCAATATCAAAATTTAATCCCTCTTCCTCAACATCAGATAAATCTAAATTAATGTCAAAGTCATGAAAAACATGTTGAATAGCTTCTAAAATTCCTAGTGCATGTTTCTTTCTCCATATCTCAACATTGTCAATCACATCCTCAATAGTGAACAGTTTGTGACATGTATTTAAAACTTGAGAGATTTGAATTATTCCAAATTCTGACAGTACATTAGGAATACCAACTGAGGAGGTCATACTTTTGATTTCCATATTGATTAGTTCCTTTTTGTATGACATCAGGAGACATTTCAGATTTTCCTTATGCTCTGGTGTCACAGACCTAACCATTGTTGGTTCATCAAGTTCTACATCATCTGCATCCCTGCTCACAGCTGGTATTGGTCCACAATCAGGGGCACCACATTTACACGCCTGTGCACAAACATCGCAGCACAAATGAGGCTTTTCAAATTGGTGGCAGGTGATATTATAATCTTGAAATATCAACTTTCTCAAGCAAGTTGATGTTTCGTTGATGAGGATCTTCTTTACTTTAGGTGTGGCATGACTCGAAAGTAAGCCATTATACAAAATTATACAATGGGATTGCTTCCCATTACATCCTGCTCGTCCACTTTCTTGAACATAACATTCCATGTTCTTTGAAGGCCCAAAATGCAGCACACGATGGACACTTTTGCAATTAACTCCCATTCCGAATGCAATTGTGGAGATCAAAATGCGAATATGCCCATTTTCATTACTCAGGTTCTCAATAATATGCCTTTTTACACTCTCAGGTGTACCTGCATGAAACATTTCAACCATTCGATTTTGAGGTTTAGCAGTACCACTATATAATTTATCTTTCAAATAAATCTCAAATTCACGATATATCAAAGCACAATGCTTTCTGGTTTGACAATAAATCAAAGTTCGTTCCATTTCCACTCCTTGTTGACAAATTTCATCAAAAAGACTGGCAAAGACCATTTTAAGAGGCATATCATTGTCAATATACTGAAAACTGTAACACAAGTTGTGGCGTTCAGGGCTTTGCTTAACAGTATGTGTATTCTTCAGGGGTAGCTTCAGACTTTCAAAAATACATTCTGTAGTGTCTTGTGTAGCAGTTGCAGTGAGAACCACAAAACGAACATTGCTGGGCACAAGAGACATCAACTCACCAAGGTTTCCATACCACTTCCGAAAGGGAATGCTTTGTCTATGTCTTTCACCAGTTGTCACTCCCCTACAAGGAACAGATTAGCTACTATCTGACATCACATATGCACCGACCAGAAATGTGATTTATGGGTTAAATAATAGTCACGAGTGTGATATGGGATTTATCGCCGCGAGTGCTAGTTTTCACCGCTAGTTATCACTAATAGTTATCAATACTAGTTATCACAGTACTCAGTTGAATATGAGATTTAACACGTCTCTTGGAACAATGAATTTTGGGTGTGTCATGTGCTACTGATTATGTAAATACATGTACTGCTGTATAAAACAACTACATGAGAACATATCTACATTGCAAGCTAGCAATTTTAAGCTTACCATTGACTTATACAGTGTGCTTCGTCGATTGCAACACCAACAAGATTTTCTCTGAACTGCTTATATGCGAATATTCCCCTCCATATGCTAATGGAAAGTAGGCACTCCGGTGAAGAAAATACAAGAGAATACTTTCCTCTGATAACGTCTTGGATAATGTTCACATTTTCACTTTCTGCATCTGTTATACAAACAGACGATACACCGATACCGTTTAAATGCGCAACTTGCTCAACCATCAGGGATTTTAACGGGGAAATAACCATCATTATACTGCTATTTTTGGAGATAAACTTCAGGGCATCGTCCATAATTGGAATGGCTTGGTATATCAATGACTTTCCAAATGCTGTTGGTAGGTTAACGTACACATGTTTGCCAGCAAAAAAATTCTCCAAAGCCTCATTTTGTTCGGGATAAAGCTCCTTGATGTTGAACGCAGAACAAACACTTGCAAGTGCGTTGGTCCAGCGATCACTTTTAAAAGAAATACTGCATACTTTACTCGACGCCATGCTCGCAAATTAAAATAATTAAAAAGCACTCCTTGTGACTCCTTCCCATTTCCTTCCACGTTTAATTATCATAATTTTAATTTTACACCAATCATATCCTTTCTTAAAAATTCGTATATATAATTGCTAAATTAACCAATGAACGAAGACTACTTATATCTTGTAAGTGCTACGTCACGGAACACGATTATGCTCGCAGTTTAGCAGACTGGAATTATCCCCTCCTTAAAAATTTCAGGCTGCGAGCAGGCTATGCTGAGAACTTACCACAAGTGGAACACCCATGGTATTTGTAAGTGATGGAATAAAGAGAAATTTCGAGCTCGCAAATATTGTTGGTGAGAAGATCAGTGTAACATTGGTCATGTTTGGAACAGCAACTGTAAAGAGAAAAAAGTGGAGATAAATTAGACAACGCGTAGTGCAGCTATAGGAGGATCAATTGAAGACTTTATGAGCAAAGTTTTGAAATAAATGTACCAGCAGAAGTGCAGAAACTAAAAAAGCTTGCATTAATTCGACCCTGACAGTAATTCAAATTTGAAGCATTAGTCTGAACTTTCATTGGTTTAAGGTTTTATATAACCAGCTCCAGGTGATTGGGCCTTGGTTGAGCTATAGCCTGCTTGCAGACAGTCAAAACCGTGGTCAACACCATTAGGCTGACATTACAGATCCCTGTTGATACCTACGTGTCCAGTTCATCCACAGGTGTACCTGCCCCACCGAGCCCGCAGTGGCAACCGTAGTCAAGGAAGTCAACAAAACTACGTTGAGTTTCGCACGATATCATGTAGCCGAAGTAAAGCCCTCTTTTTTCGTCAACAACTTTAACTATCAAACGACAAAAATTTTTCTAAATAATTGTTCATATGTAATACAAATATTATGCCTAATCTGCAAAGACGAAACCAGAGGGACATAAATGTTACGAGACTCATTGATTAGTTCAAATTCGAAACGTTTTCATTATTTCATATACAAGAACAAATGGCAGTTGATTGATACTTATTCTTTTCTAAATGTGCAACGAGTGCAGACACACTTACTTTCACGATTGCCCATTAAACAGATCTAGCATTCCCAGACAGTTCTAGAAATAGTTTTCACTGTTTCTAATGATGCTCCGAAAATATCTAGTTCAGTTGAGCTTCAGGACCACTGATTAGTTGTTTTGCGAAAAAGATCCTGGCAATATTTAGACATTACGATAGTGTTTTAACCCAATGACCGCCCAATTAATTTTGAGCATTGTTTTTGGAAAACATTCAAGCCATCGGTACAACAGGGGACAGTGAAACGCTGACATTAGTTAAAGAAACAAATAATCACCTTTGTGTTTTTGTTGCTGTTGTTGCTGTTGTTGTTGCTGTTGTTGTTGATATGGATTATATGGATCTGAAAGAAAAGATAGAATCTTTAGTACAAAAGTAGTCTCAAATAAATTATCAGGCTTACAACTAACAAACGTGTTAAAAAATAAGCTTCTATTCGGAATAAATAAACATGATGAGGAGTGATATGGCTTAGAGACAGCTCCGATCATTTAAGGAAAGTTCGTAATTTTTTTGATGACCAAACTCCAATACAAAAACCAAGCAGCCATGATCAAATACGAAAACATTTACACAATCCAGTCATTCAAGCTTTTAGAAATACGCAGTTGTTGGCAATATGGTTGCCATGCACTCCAGCCTGCGATTTAAGTCGAATAGTCTAATTGATTCTACCATAATCTTATAGCCAGCTTTACTAGTGTAAACTTCCTGAAGAAAGAGCATTTTCTTACCCTCTTCCTCTAATGCCATTACATCATCTGGAAAATGAACAAGACAAAATTATATCTGAAATTCATGAGAGACAAAATGATGAGATTTTAACCAAAACAAAAAAAAGACATACTTTCTTCCTCCACTGGAGCAGAATCTGAAACAATAAACAAACGAACGAAACATTAGTTTCTTGGAGATTCAGTAACAGTTATCTTGTATTCGTCGTATTTGGACCAATCATACAAACTAACGTTAGTAGTTGTGAAAAGTTTCAATAATAATGTCATGCTTATTATTAACTTCGATATTTGGGACGTTTCAAACATAGTTAAAGCATGACAGATGAATTAGAACAGTTAAGGAATAATTAAGTCCTAGTTGGCTTAATTAAAGCAGTTCAAGCATAATTAGAAGATAACTTACATGTAATTGCAATCAGCGCCAACAAAGCCAAGAAAACAAGAGTAGACTTCATGATTTCTGCTCAGTAGAACTATGTAACTGTTTCATCCAAAAACTGTTGCTCTTTAGTTTTTATACCATTTGGCCGACCTTAGATTGCGGAAATTTTCCAGGAACAATGTGCGATATTTGACGTCGGTGGAAAAAGGGTGGCAGTCTCAATGGTTATAAGTTTTCCTGTTTCAAAGTACAAAACATCACGACCCGCCGTAAATATCACGTAATTATTAATGAATATCATTAACTGATGAACTAAAATACTCCGCTGTATCTTGACATTCGTTCAAAGGGTTTAGGCAAAACTCTGTTTTCTAGTTTCAGTGTTCTCCACGTTTCGTTTGTTAGACGATGCAATATTGATAATCCAATCATATTTCTTTTTTTATGCTTGAGACAGACTTAAAAAAACATGGCTCTTTGAAAACTACAGAATGGTAAACCAAATTTAGTTCTTGCACGAAGCATCATAGTCAGGAAAAAAATGTCACAAACTAAACAAATCTTTTATCAATTAAAAACAATTATTGCTCTTTAATAATTGTAAAACATAAGCTTTTAGCCTACAAAGCATTGAGGTATTTACAAGTAATAAATATTGATTTAATCTATAGAAGGTTGCAGATGTGCCGCATTGGAAGGTGTTTATTGATCAAATCAGGGTTGCCAGTTTCGCTGAATAAATAAGCCAAACACATTTGCTAGTGCCAGCAACAAAACAAAGTACACAAAAGGTCTAAACAATGAAAAACAAACGACCTCTGAATACAGAGTTTGGTTTGTTTATGCAGCGAATCTGGCAACCCTGAATCAAATGCTGTTTCAGGCACCAAAAGTAATGAAAAAGAGCATTTAATATGAAGCTCGACATTTCGGGCGACACGTCATTTCTTAAAATTTTCTTTTGTCTTCGGAACACTCGTTGAGCTGTGCTATTAACCGAGAGACTGCAATCTATTACTGTTCGTGGTCGATAAAATTTTTATATGACTGTTCCTTCGCACCTTAATGATGAATACTTGAATGTAAATGCCTATAGATATGGTAACTACTACGTAGAGAGCTTTATTGGTAAAAGTTGTGCGCGTGCTAATCACGTGCATGACACGACAGCAGCTGACTTAATTAGAACTGCCAACCAACAAGTTGGCAAAGTTGTACATGTAATTTTTCAGAAACTTAGGTTTTATAAGTTTCCCAAGTTTCCAAACCATAATTTCTAAATTAACGTTTGACCATATATGGCAAAGTGACCAGCTAAGAGCAGCGGTCTGGAACTTTGGCCAAAGTGTAGAACAAAAATGATTCAATCGGGAAAGAACAAAAAAAAATTGGATAAGTCAAAAATTTTATTAAAAATAATTATATAAGGTATGTGATATAATGTATGATTGTCCTATGTACACCAAAAGTCCAAACCAGTGCAGTAACTTCTTAACAATTCTTCACATGCTTGTTTTTCGGATACGTTTTTTATGTTTGTGAAGTACGAGTGAAAAATACAAAACTGCGGATTGCAAGCTTGGAAGTAAAAGGCTCAAAATCACGATTATACATTCCCAAAATACAGCTGAGAACAACTCGAGCCCTGCTCAGACGAGAAGGTTCGTTTGCTCTTGTGTATGAGAAAAATTGGCAAGTTTTTGCTTAACAAGGAGCTTTTTTCATAAGCCAGTCATGCAGTCTTTTCAATATGATAACTGGCGTATGTCAGTCAAGGAGGGAACTTGTTCTACGATCACAAGCGCTCTCGTGAACGAAAACTTGTGAAGAAAAATTATTCGTCAATATGGGGCTTTAGTGGAGTCCTCACGAGTCGTCATCTTAGCTAAAATGTATCGTGTTTCAATTTAGCTCGCGCAAATCCACGTGTATTCGATGGAACAAATGAATAAGAGTTTGTTGTCTAATATGATTATAAATAAACTCAAGATATCGCTCTCTAAAATAGACGTTTTGTTCTTGAATAAAATAGAACTGATTAGTGGCATGCTTTGCGTCGAATAAGTTGATATTGATCTCACAAGAAACGTTTTGACTTTCAAACAAATAGTCTCAAAGATAAGGTTCTGCGTTCAAAAAGCTCTCCAAATGATGTTGAGAAAAGACATGAAACTGCCATAATCTCTCTCAGATTCAGCAATAAAATTTTTAGCTTTTTATACTTCTAGTCTTGAAAAGCAGAAACGACAATGTCATTGTAAAATGCACTTAATTCCTATGAATATTCGTTGTACTCTCGATCGCTCGTTTTGAATTGCTCCCGTAATTCAGAAGTTGATATTCAGCAAACAAAAACATGAAATTAGGGAAAGGCGATTGAATTTGAATCGGATGTTTCAGAGAACTTTAAATGCAATGTGTCGCATATCTGTTTTGAATTTAAGGGTATAAAAAGTGTTAAATTTGAAATTATGGAGGTGAGCAGATGAGATTAAATGAGTTACTCCCGCGAAATAATGGGTTTCATGCATCCAGCTACATTAATTCTAAGATGTGAGACTATTATAATTATAGTCAAGAGTTTTAAAAATAGGTACGCCTGCGTACATGTTGCACGCCATCTGAATTGGGGATGCATTAATTTAGTGCCTACATCTAACCTATGTGTGATAATATACCAGAATTATCAACTTTTAGCACTAACAACTTTTTATAACGAAGAGCAAGGTCGTGGTCATAACGCGGAGCATGATGATGAGCTGTGTGACGAATTGTAACAATAGCATTTTACAACCATTTGCAAGTGTCGCCGGGGTCTTTTCGACTTCCGAGTACACAGTGTATAGGCGACGGCACCGACGACGAGCAGGATCTTTAGAATGTTGAACAAATGTGGATTCACCTCGCAAATTTCGTTTTACCTTATATTTAACCGACTATATCACTTCTACAACATCAATTGGTGCTGAGGTGTAGGTGTTCCAAACACACTCAGGCCAACACTAACTTGATATTACAATATAGTTACAGATGTACTCGAGCAGGTATCTACATATGACACGATGTAGACTTTCTCAAAGTCCGTTTTTCATTTGGCGGTGTATAGTTTCAAGAGAAAAGAGAGCAAGAATGTCAACAAGCCGCCAGCTTGCATGAATGACGCAATACCTTTTTCGCGCCATTTAAGAAAACCCTAATTCAATTTCCTGCAGACGGCACAAGTCGACTTCTCACCAGCTTTCAGCGTGCGTTCCCTACCTACGATTTTATTGTATGCTATATCACGGTCTGAATAGTGTTTCAGAGTTTGACGGTGTATGCGCCTTTTGAGGCGTAGCTTTAGGCGTACCGTTCCCTACCCTCCTTTCTCCCTTTCCAAGAGAAGTCGACTTGTGGCAAGTCTAGACACGATGATGATTACTCATTACAACTAAAAGCAAACACAGGAAACTAAAGTACAGGACAAGCGTCTAAGCAAAGCATTATAACATGGCTCAGGAATTGATAGAAGCCAGCAACTAAAATTAAGGTTTCATAACACAAGCTTCCGTTAAGCGCGCCGTCATAACAATGCTTGAAAAAGTTATAATTAGCCAGTTATGTTTTGAAGGGCGTAACTTCTAGTTTTGACGCCGCGATTTATGCAGCGCTTGTAATTCGTAAAATATTTTAGTTTCGATATTTTTTACTTTTTTATCAACCGAGACCAGCTGAGAATTTTTTATTTTACTCAAATTAAAACGTTACAACTACATACACGTTATAAGATTTTTATAATGTTGCATGGCGCAACAACAATATAAGCATCAGTTTGTGGATACACCACGTATATTTATTATTGCAAAGCTTTCCGGGTTAACGGACCGAAAGCTTTGCAATAATAAATATACGTGGTGTATCCACAAACTGATGCTTATACATACACGTTCTCAAAAGTGGATGAATAACGGCGTCAATACTAAAAGTTACGCCCTTCGAAACATCACGATTCAGATGACAAACATGCTAGTTATAGCTTTTTCAAACCTTGTTTTGACGACGCGCTTAGCGGAAGCTTGCAAATGGATGTAATGTACGCACCGAAAATTTTTCCTAGTGCTTGCTTGACAAACATAGCATAAGAGCATGCAAATGAAAGTTCACATCACCGTCACATGATTCAAATAAAATTATGCGAATTATGCTAGTAAAAGTTATCGGAAAAACTCGGTTTTTCTCGTACTCTACGTATCTGCCACGTGCGCTCAGTGGCCACGTGATTGACTACCGCACGGACATTTCACACGGACATTTCGCACGGACAGGGACAAACACGAAATTTAAGCTATATGAAAGTTGCATGCCTTATAAGGCATGCAACAAAAACAACTCTTGAAAGACCTGAAATTAAGCAAGGAGATCGATAACTTGGTGCCCCGAAAACGGCCAACAACTTTCTCTCAGCCAACTCGTCGATTTCCATCCAACCGGTTTTTTCGTGGGCAGCCCGGGAAAGGCCCGGGCTTCCAAAACAATCCCTTCGGCAGCTTCAAACGTTAGGATCCCAAACCGCGCCGCAATCAACAGTTCCGGCCACAGCAGGGCCAGAACAACTATAAACTCAAGGTACGTGCCTCGAAGTAACAACAGCTTTGCCTCGTATGCGAGTCAATTTTCAAATATCGCACTCCGAGAGGACTGCTCCACTCGCTGGCAAGCTAAAATACTTTCACTCAAATTGGCGTTTAATAACGGACGATCCGGTCATTCTGGAAATAGTACAAGGGTAGTAGGGTACAAACTCGAATTTGTGACACAGCCTGTTCAAAAGTCAAACTCACAACAATTACATTTTTCGAGAAAAGAGCAGTCACTGATCGACGAAGAGACTCGAGACCTTCGCGCCAAAAAAGCCGTTGGAGTGGTGCAGCCCTCCTCGGGACAGTTTATAAGCACTCTCTTTACCGTCCCAAAAAGATGGGGGTTGGCGACCTGTGATAAATCTCAAAGACGTGAATCAATTTTTAAGTTATCATAATTTCAAAATGGAGGGAGTTCACTTGCAACGCGAACGATTGGCGAGGCAAAATAGATCTCAAGGACGCCTACTTTTTCATCCCAATTTGGGAATACCATCACAAGTTCCTTCGTTTTTCTGGAAGGATTCTCTGATGGAGTTTGCCTACTTCCCGTTCGGTCTAGCGTCAGCTCCCCGATCTTCGCAAAGCTAATGAAACCAGTCACTGCTCTACTCCAGAGGGCGGAAATACGCCTCATAATCTATCTACACGACACGTTGTTTATGAAACAATCACCCTCGGGACTCCGTCGGGACATGTCAACAGCTTTACACTTGCTCGACAACTTCGGTTTTGCAGTGAAGCAGTCCAAATCAATGTTCACCCCTTCACAAACCTTGGAGTTCTTGGGGCTTCAGGTGAATACCCTGAACATGACCCTAATTCTACGTCAAGCCAAAGTCAAGTCAATACAGCGTTTGTGTGCTCAGATGATAGAGCAGAAAGAGGTCTCTGTTCAAGAGGGAGCTCGATTAATGGGGAAGCTTACCGCTTCTATTCAAGCAATTTTTCCTGCTCCACTGCACTATCGGCAAAACAAGGCCCTCCAGTCGGAGGAAACGTACGATTGCCAAATAACTCTTAATCAGGAATACTACGAGGAACTTCAGTGGTGGTTAGCCCATTTAGATGCTTGGAATGACAGAGCCATTCTAACTCTCCCACCCGATTTAGTTGTGGAGACAGATGCTTCCAGGCAAGACTGGGGAACAGTGTGCAATGGAGTAAGGATTGGGGGACTTTCGTCACAAACGGAAAGGTTGTGCCACATCAATTGTCTAGAACTGTTGGCAGGGGCCTTTGCCATCAAACGTTTTACGAAAACAAGATATATTTACATGTTCGCCTGAGAATGGACAACACAACAGCCGTGACATACATCAACAAACTGGGGGGACCCACTCTCCAGTCCTCTCCAACCTAGTGGCTCACTTGTGGACTTGTGCATTGGAGAAGGGCAAGATTCTGAGTGCCGAACATTTACCAGGGACATGGAACACACAGGCCGATCAGGAATCCAGGTACTACCACGATTCCAGCCATTGGAAACTCAGCCCAGAGATTTTCCGTGCTCTGATGAAAATTCGGGGTCCATGTCAGATAGATTTGTTTGCGACTCGCCCAAACACACAGCTTCCGGTCTTCTTCGGCTGGAAACCAGATCCCCAGAGTCTAGCCTCAGATGCTTTTCTACAGACGTGGTCTCCAGGAAGACATTACGCATTTCCACCCTTTTGCCTAATTATGAAAACAATAGCCAAAATTTAGGAGGAAGGAGGCGAAATTATCTTGATCACTCCAGTCTAGCCAACACAGGCCTGGTACCCAGTAATTCTGGAGATGTTGATATCTCCACCAGTTTTCTTCCCCAATCTCCGGGTCTTTTCATGGGTCCTTGGGGGGAACAACACCCTCTGATTATGAACAACACTCTGTTTCTGGCCGCATGGCCTGTATCAAGCAGTCAATCTCGGCAGAAGGAATTTCAGACAAAGCTGCCAAGCTCATCTTGGCATCTTGGAGGCCAGGCGCAAGTGCAATTTACAACTCAGTCTGGCTTAAATGGTATAGCAGGTGTAGCGAACGAAACATTAATTCACTTTGACCCTGTTTGGGAAATATAATTGATTTCCTGTCTGATAATTTCGAATTAGGGTTACAATACAGAACTATCAATACCTATCGATCTTCCATGTCGAGCGTGATATCTCCAATTGAGGGTTTTCCAGTAGGTCAACACCGTTTAATCATCAGGTTAATGAAAAGGATTCAGAACGCACGCCCCGCAATGCCTTGATACCAGGCCTGCTGGGATATCAAGAAGGTTCTTGAACATATTAAGTCTTTACCAGAGAACGATAACCTAGCTCTAAAGACCCTATTCCAGGAAAGCTTGCAACCCTTATGGGCTTCACAGCCCCAAAACGTTCCTTAGAGTTACAACTTTTAGATTTACGATTTTACAAAAAACTGCCTGAAGGTGTTGTGTTGTGTTTAGTCTTCCAAGGCTTAACTAAAACCTCTTCTGACGTACGTTCAGTTTTCTTCGCTAGCTTCCCTACTGATAGCACTCTATGCGTCACTATACCACCCTTGATGTATATGTTCAGAAAACAGCACAAGCACGACGCAATCTATCGCCTTCCGACCTAATCAACTTTTCCTTTCTTATCACCGTCCGTTCGGACCAGTCAAATCATGCTCTATCGCACGATGGATACAGACCTTTCTTGGGGGTGCGGATGTTTAAGACGTATTCAACACGATCCGCCTCAACTACCAAGGCCCATAATCAGGGCGTTTTCTATAACAGATATCCAACGCATGGCCGACTGGTCTAGAGACAAAGGCAAGCCGTATGGTGTAAGCTGTTCCAACGAGGATACGAAAAACAAAAGGCAATATAGACCTCTTACGTATACGTCAAAGCTAGCCGTTGATGAGAGTTTCTAGACAAAGTCGTGAATTAAACGGATTAGGTTGTACATGAATAAGTAGCTAATAGTTCCTAATCCCATCACGCAGTACGCTCGTACTTGTTTTTAGCAAAAATTTAAGTACCGTATTTACTCGTTTGAGCACCGCGGCGCTCTTTCACTTGTGCGTTAAAGCAATAAAATAAAGAAGTTTCAACTAAAACGTATTGTAATACAAGAAAATAAATTTCCGAGGTTGATTTAAGATTTATGGTTGTTTTATATTAACGTCTTCATTGATTCTGACAGTGCTTGTATTAAGCGCCGCATTTGAAAATAATTTGTGCGGCGCTCAATCGAGTAAATACGGTAAGCAAAGATTCGTCCATAAGATAACTGAACTGCGATAGGTAGTCTACTTTAAAGTTAAAATTTTTCAAGGAGTAGGTAAAATACAATTGTGTTGTTACCATTGAACTAGATCGTTACCTCCAGCCGAAAATTTGAAACAACAGAAAACGTGGCTTTTTAAACTTTCGAAAACTTTGGGTAAGATGCACAAAAGTATCGTTAAAGACAACGTGAAGTACATCCGCCTTTACACTGTACCAGACTGCTATCGAAGCAGACCAAGTTAGTTGGCACCTATATCCACGCCTAAATGAATCTTTACAATTGGAACATATTTTTTCGATAAAAACCTCTTTCAAAACTCTAGAGTGAAATATTTCTACTCAAAATCATGTAGAATCATGTCTAGAATCATGAGGTCAGGCAGATTAGAAAATCAATATCACAATTGCTGTAAAAATACATTGCAACACCCAACGCCGCTCTTTCAGCAGTTTTACCAAAATTGTGTCAAGGAACTATACCTGAAGCAAACTATCCATTATACAGTTAAAACTAACATAATGCTTTCATTACTCGAGATATAGCCGATATAAGACGTCTCTGCAACACTTGGCAAAATAAGCACTTCCGTATTTCCTCTATTTAGCCCCGGGGGGGGGGCTTAATTTCTTCCCTAGCTTTTAAGTGGGGACTTATTAGAAGGGGAGCTAAATAGCGGTTGGGGGCTTAATAAATGTTCACCTGAAATTGGTACCGTAAATATGCTAATTCACAGACACATACATCTATATCACTTTGTATTTATTAAACTAGGAATAATCAAAGATTAGTAAGTGCGTTCGGCCAGTCGTTAAATCCGCGATATACAGCGAAATAGCAACGTATCTGCCCGAGGTAAACTGGTCAGTGTCGGTGAATTTGTTCCGCAAAATTGAGGCAATGACACTACTTTCGGAACTCTAACTAATAATGCTAAAGTGCAATCTGAATCAACAATTCATTTTAGCAAAAGACGTTTCATAGCTTTCCAATAGAGTTGCGAGAATTTCGTCTTCTGAAGCTAATCCCTAGAACAGCGAGAA
>JAODVM010061332.1:0-17658 GCA_025400095.1 Phenganax marumi | reverse complement strand
TGATTTTTCAACAAATCTTTGAAAAGCCTAAGAATTTCCTATTTTTCCCAAATTTCCTTCAAATTTCCTTCAAATTTCCTTCAAATTTGAATTTCCTTCACATTTCCTTCAAAATGCCAAAATTTCCTTTCAAAAGGAAATTTCCTTCAAAATGGAAGCGCTGCTCACAAGCAGTGCTCACAAGTTGATCGCACTTTATTGTCGTTCTCAGTGCCCAAACGCGCGGTCAAATGACGCGGGAGAAATTTAAACTATGCTAGAATTTCTTTTGCCTGTGTTCCAGACCATACATGGTCCATACACGGAAATGTGTATGTCCATACCATGGTCCATACACATTTCTGAGTATGGACTGGAACACAGGCTAGAATTTCTATTTTTATGTAGTTCATGGTGATTTACGTCCGCACACGCAGAGTTGAAGCCTTCAAGGCACCAGTCTTGCAGTAAAGTTATTTTTTATCTAATATAAGAAACGCGAGCGCTAATTGGTTGAAAGCATCAAAAAGCAGTGTTTCTATAACTCGAACCCGACACATGCTCGTAAGAAACACGGGATCTTATTCGCGCGGGCTGCGTGGATTAAGCGGGAATTTTAAAAGACAAAAATAAAACAAAAAAATTAATATTGAAGAATTGATGAACGTATAAACTAGAACAAATATTTGGAAGAATGTAATATAAATCAATAAGTTTTTATTTTTTTTGCTTTTTCCGAATATTTCGGTGAAAAGTGAGCTGAGAGAAATCGACTATAACCAGTTAAACTGCTATTGCCGCTTTGAGTCGCACACATCTGATGCTACAAAAATTCTCCTTAACTTTCACTACTCTCTGATTGGATAAATGTCCCTCACTGAGTTCTTATTGGTTGCTTCTAAGACCATTCGCTGATGAAAAGAATTGTACCACCGTTTATGTCCGCCAATTCAATGTTCGAAGTCAATTTTCGCGTGAAAATAAAACTTTTCATGGCATTTTTAGATTAGTCGTCGATATACCCGCAACAGCAATAAACGAGAAGGTTTGTAGTTCGAAGTATTTCCTTATAAACGCGGTGTAAGTCATTGCGTAAACGAAATTAGTCGCAAGTGTTGTGGACGCCATTTTGAAATTTTCGCGGTGGCGAACAACAAACGCGCTTTATCCAGCAGCAGACCTGTGTAAAACTTTGTTAGATATCTTTATGGCTGTGGGCCCTTGAACTCATACGTCCGCTGCTTTAATTTCGAATAAAAAGTCTGCGTCGATAATACTATTCATTTGTTATCGTAGTTTATAGTAATGTACTTATGAGGGATGTATTTATACGTTTTGGTTTCGCGTATGATGTATCAGTAGAGTCTAAAGTAAAATGTAGTTTTTTACTTCGAAAATGTGCAGCTTGGATTTTTCTACCTTTGTCATGTTCTGACTTTACATATGGTTATCACATAACTAATATTTCAAATCCGTTGTGTTCGTTTCCTCGACAACTGTGTACGTTCCATTCGTTGCTGTGTTTTAGTGGCGCAAAGTGAATCAACTTGCATAGTTTAATGGTGTGGTTCTAAAGCTCATCGCGTTTTGTGTTTATGAAGTTAATCGGGTGTGATTGCATATGAGATGACGGGAGAATTCACTGATCAGTTGTCTTCTTACAGCCGTGGCAATGGAAGTGTACCTAAAATATTGCAGCAATTCGTTTGGTAACTTAGCTTTGGTGCAACTCATTACATCTATTTCTCAATCTCAACATTATGATGAAGTTCCTCGCTGTTTCCCAAATTCTTTGAATACTCCTAACTTCCTGTGTCAATTGACCAATCAGAATGGCTATGAAAAATAATTAGCACCTGATTGGTGAATTCGCACAGGAACTTGAGGACATTTCAAGGAACTTATGAATAATCGAGGAACTTCATCAAAATGTTGAAAAATTGGTGTAATGAATTGCTCCGAGTGACCAAACGAATTGGTTCAATATTTTAGTGACACTTCCATTGCCGCGGTTTTAAGGCGATACACATCGAACGGTCTTAGCAACGCGGCGAGTATTTTCAATCTTCAGTTACATTCAAATTTAATCCCGTTCTATATTTTCCAAGTATTCGGTAACACTTTAACAATTGTGTCTGTTTTTTCTCCATATCTTGTGAAATTCTCTTCCACTGACGGTTCTATTTGGTTTTGAAAACTGAAAATTCGAGCTGCGTTGTGGAATCACGTTCGATCTGTTCGGGCCTTTACCGTTTGTTGTCGCGCAACCCCAGTGCCCAGGGGTTCAGCCTCATATGCGCAAAGCAGAAGGAAAAGTACACGGCTTTTCAACGCCGTTTAGCTTTTGTATTGCTTCAACGCGTTACTCGAAACTTTAACATATTATAATATGTACTTATTTTTTGTAAATATTGGCAAACTGATGTTGCGGTTTTCAAATAAACTTTTCGAACCACCCCGTCGACAGCCATTCCATTCCCGTTCGTCGGTGACCGTTCCACTTTATTTGATATCTGCGACCACAACGAAATCTCTTGTGCTCTGTTTCGTCTTGACTGTACGGAGAATGCCTGCGTAAGCGCGCGTTACTCTTCGTAAATTTGTTTGTTTATAGTTGACAGGGTCAACAACCTTTGTACTGAAGGCTATAATGTAGAGTTTAACTTTAATGACAATGCAATCATTAGCATGATATAACTTGAACGTTGTGTCCTACATCCACGAATGTTCAAGGTTACATTTTCGTCTGAAGACACATTTCAGTGACCGTATTACAGTCAAAACGCAAATGGTAGCACACTTTTGTTTGTGTAATTCTTTGTAGTTAAGTACTACATTTGATTGTGAAGTTCAGTATCGTTTTCAATATTTTAGTAAAAAGATAACAGAACTAGTGTAGGAAACGTAAACAACGCTGCAAATACAATTACGCTGTGGCGTTTTGGTGAAATAAATTACAATTCTTTCGCGTATTTGAACAAGCCAATTTGATTTTGACGCTCGTAAACACTGCAGCGTGAATGTATTCTCTCATTCTCAAAAATACTTGAAAACGATACCGATGCTGACAACCAATCAAATGTTGATGCTGAACAACGTGTGCTACTATTTCCGCTTAGACTGCAACGGGGTGATTTCTTTAGTTCGGAACTCCACTATGTGGCCGGTGGCCGTGGTAACGGGTTTTATTGCGATCATTTGATTGGTTGTTTTTTATAAGCAACCAATCGGAGACTTTGCTTACAAACCTGCTTCTGAACACATTATGAACAACAGGACTTGGAAATGAACTTGCGAAGTTCGCAACAAAGCTCCGCACATTTTGTGAAAAGTGAGCTGAAATTGACGATAACAGGGGAACTTTATTACTAGGACATGTAATGGTGTTTTGCCAGGGCAAAAAGTGACCGTATTATCGAGGTGGCCGTATTAACGAGGTGACCGTAAGACGGGGTTACGTTGAATTATCCAATGACCTTCATGGCAGTGCGCTCTCTCCGACCCCTGTTCTTCTAGAGGTGCTTTTTCCAGCTGGTTAAAACTTTGCCAAAAAAAAACATAAAGAGCCTCTCTTCTATGATAAAAAAAGGTCTACCAATTGAAAGTAGGACCGTCGAACGGTTGTACCACCGCTTTATAATATAGAGAGGTGTGTAGGCTGCCTCTCCCACTCGCGTGGCGCTCTTCCTATTTTATAGAGTCCTAGTCACGTATTATCTTGATTTTGAACCATAGTAATATGAATTTTGTTCAGTTTAAGAAGTAGATTTCACGCTGATTAATATTGTGGACAGTTTATTTAGCTACCTGTAACTAGAAGCCTTCGCTATCTGACACAAAGTGATAATTTGTTTTTTAGAGACAGATGGATGTATCAAAGCTTAACATCAGCTCGATCGCAAAAGAAGAAATACGTCGCAAAGTTTTCGACGCTCGTTCTTTAAATAACAAATCAATCGACAAGTCGGGTAACTTGGATAAAAAATGCGACGAAAGTTTGGAAATTAATAAGGACAAAGCACGGCCTAAAGTATATCAAGAAGTGGAGCAGACTGTAAAGCCTCAAATTCCGGATGAAACATCTACTCGTGGAGACGATGGTTTTCCTCTGATTATATCTGTGTTTTCATTGGCATTATCTAGTAGTAAAACAGAGACGGAAAATTGGGGTTCTGCAGAAGAAACGTGTGTGTCTAGTGGTGAAGGAGTAAGCGGTACAGCGACGCTTCAAAGAGTGGCAAATGCACCGATACCTTCTTGCAATGATGTTCCTGTATGCAACAAACCTTCTTCGCCGTTTGTCGTACCTGGCTGTCCGAATGGCATAATACCTGTTTCCTATACACCTAATTCTATATGCACGCCGAGTAACTTTGAACAAAAACACGCTACTACAATTACATCCAGTGCTAAAGGCTCTGTATGTAGCACAGAACTTTCCACGACACCGACAAGCACAAGTAAACAGGTGTCTCAAGACATCGTCACCGGCTCGCTAGCGAGCACTGCCTCGAATTCATCTTTGAGTGCAGTAACATTTCCTGACGCGATTGGACGAAAAGTTATCCCGTTGGAGAAACCTACACGTGACGCAGAAGAGCACTGGTCAAACTACACGTTTGATACATTAAGTAGAGATAATACTGCCGGTTTAACGTCTGTCACCCAAACTCGAGTACGAAATTCTGAGACAACTGATAGTTATCAGGACACTTCTGATTCAGAGCCTATAAATGATGTGGATGATGCAAGTACCTACGCATCAGATACCGAATCAGCGGTGTCTATGACAGAATCAGAGAGCAATTCACCCCCGCTAAACGACAGTAAAAGTGATGAAAAAACGACTCACCAACCTTGCATTGAAGAAACTTATATCAGCCCTCCACTTCGAACAAAGCAAGACGAAAAAATCAGCCAACTTAAAGATTTACTTCGCAAGAAAGAAGCAGAATTAGAGAAGTTTCGGTTTAAAGGTGGAAGTGCATCATTTTCTGCGGCTGCACGGCTGCGAGAAAATTTTCTTAGAAAGAATCCTTCACTCTGTAAAAGTAATGCGACATTGGATACGAGAGAAACTTCAACAAGCAACGAGTTTTCAATTGCACACTCGAACGAAGTGAAGACATTAGATGCTAGTGGGGTTACTTCTGAGAATGAATCGCCTGGTTTTCAAAAGAATTTGTCACAAAAAGACGGGAAGGATCTAAAAACTTTAAGTCCTTGCTCCAAACAGAAAAATACTAAGTTCACTGATGAGGACAAATATAAACTTGTAAACGTTACCATCCTCCAAGGGCATACAAGAACATTGGCAGTTCCTTTAGAAAAGGTTCGTTTAGGAAAAGATAAAAGTATCTCTCAAAAAAGTGATACACAAAACAAGACCCTTGAAAGCATAGCCAGAAAAAGAAAACAGAACGTGCCAAGAAAGATTGCACATTTAAAACGCAAATCTAACTGCAAAGAAGATACCGGAAGTGCGTTAAAATTGAATACAGATTTCTCAGACTCAAGTGCAGTATCCCGACTTAGAGAATTAGCTGGATTTCACACTACAGCAAGCCCGAACAAAAAAGAAAATCAGTCATTCAAGGCAGCTGTTTTAAAGAGAAAATCTCCGGATAATACTGATATAAAAAAGCAAGTTGGGACCAGTGCGCCGAAAAAAGTTCCAAAAATTGTGACATCGACGAAAAGTCTAACAAAACCTTTGTCACTACCTACTAAATTGAACAGTTTTGTAAAGCCACTGATAAACAGCAAATCAGGTCAGACACAAATCGTTCCTCGAATTGTTTCGACAACTCTGGCAAACAATCCGACAATGCAGGTTAGCACATCCATGACAGAGGCCACCGAAAATGCTTCTCGTGGTGTAAAATATCCCAAAGAAGTAGAATCAGTTAATACAGCTGGTAAAAACGTGTCGGATATTCTTTACCGGAACGAAACCGTGAAAACTGTTCCGGCGTCTAATCAAAAATTAGTGAAGCCAAAACAAGTTTTTGCTTTGGTTAGTAAGTTGCCAGGAAGCAGCACTGTAAATGCAGGTGAACGTAGTTCCACCATTAATTCCGCCGTTTCCCATCTCCAAGGTGAGGGCAATGTTATAGCTCCAAACATTGCAGCAGTAGGATCTTACTTTTCTGCCCCAGTTTGTAGCTCGAAAACTCCAGGCAATCGCATCATTAGTACAAATACAACAAGCAAACTTCCTGTACCCATGTTGTTGAGCCTCCCGACCATGACTGCTGAACAGTATGAACTTGCAAAACTTGGTATCTTAGCAAATAATACTAGTGCAAATAGCCACATACCAAAAGTTGTTATTCCCTCACATACTGGCCAGGTTAATTATCAGACGGGTAGTACCGTGAAAAATCCGCTAACTCAACCATTAGCTGCTTCAACGCATCACGATCAGTTGTTTCAAAACGTTCAAGCTAACGTCGCAATGTCGACTGAGAGTATTAACGTGTCATGTCCTGTTAATCCTACAAACATGAAAACTGTACCTAACTCGTTTATTCCTGTAAACTTAGGAATGGCAAGTGGTCAAAAAACTAACAATGTTACAGTTCTCACTGCAACTGTTGTTGCACCTATTCCGGCAATTACCGTAAAAAATCAAGTTGGCGAGATATCAGTAACGAATCCAAATTCGAGTACCATTTCTCCAGCCACAAGTATGCTACTCAATAACCCACATCAAGTTCCCGCCGTTGTCGCTGTTGGTGACAATACACAAACTGGTAGTTTATTGAAAAGACTTGTGCCTACCAGTGTCGTCTCTGCTGCTACATCTACAATAACAAGCCAGTTAGCTGGTGTGACAACAAGACCCTTGGCTTCTAAAACCAACTATTCTCTTGCAGTTCCTGTTGCAGTAGGAAACAGAGTACTAACTAAAACGAACGTTCGTGGAAGACCTCTCGCACCCAAGCCCACTACACTTCAATATGCTTCACCTAGACCCCTCGCACCGAAGGCTTCAGCATGTCAAATTACCATACCTGTAGCTATTTCACATAAGCTCCCAAGCCCCTCGCCCAAACCTGAATCCGCCAAGCCAACTATGATTCAATACACATTGCCGCAGCCTTCTAAACCTACATCAAGCCAAAGCATTTCAACTAAACCTGCAGCACCCGTACCACCCAAGCAAGTTATTTACGCCTTGCCTGAACGTGTTTTGACTGTTCCGACCTCATCTTCACCTTCGCTTCCTCAAAATCTTAGTAATGGTAAAATACTTGTTTACGACGTTGTAGAATCAAATCCTCTGCCTGGGGAAGGAAACTCGCCAGTTGTGAATAAAGATGCTGCAAAGTTGGTGGTGTATGTTGCAAATACAGGAGAGTCACGAAATTTGGGTATCATCAAAGATAATAAAATTTATCTCAATACTAGTCAGGTGGCAGCTGTGACAAGTAAACCGGAGATCCAATCTCCCGCGAGCTCATCCGAGTTTATCCCGAATCCAGAAGATGCAGATTTCAAAGTGCTGTTAGGTTTGGAACACCTAGTCCATTCAATGACGTAAGTTGGCTGGAAATGTTGATTTGAAATGACCACGTTTATCGTTAAGTCGGCTAAAGTCCGCACCGCTACAGCTTGGTTATGGTGGCGTTTTGGTTATATTTATGGTGTTATAAAACACGTGTGGGTTTATTCGCTTGTTCAGACTTTGCTTGTCATTGCAATATTTTTCCCATTGCGATGATGGCGGGTTTTTTAGCTATTTTTTTATTCATAGTAGTGAAATGTGTGTTTGCATGCAGTTATAAAGATTAGATGTTGAGCACATATGGGATTTTATTGTTCAAACGAAGCTATAATATATTTCTATATATTTGTAAATACAGATATAACCTAAGCTAAGTAAATTGGTGTAGACGTGTTTGAGAAGTCTGTCTTGTCCATTTCTCCACGTCCATTTCTTTGCTTGTTGTCCTTCCTTTTTTTTTTTATTATGATACGGTCGACAGCTACTCGCTTTATTACAGTCAGAGCACAGAAGCCTTTGTTTTAATTCTTGATGCGCATGCAGTATTTTCTTAAAGCCTTTGCCAAACATTTTATTCATCATGGCATATATAATGGGAGTTGGCGCAAAAGTTAGATCTGAAAATACTCTAGACAACCAAATTCGTCTGAGGAGCTACGTTTATCGGTTATTAAGGAACAGTGCAGTATGCAAGACCAACAAAGTACGTTACGATCACTGTCGTGACTATTGCCGAAGTCTATCGCTCTATTTGTGCTCACAGGTGATTTGCTGTGGATTCACCCGAAGACCTTTTACGCACTACAATCACGACGCTGATAGTGCAGTATATCAGGATAATGGATACAAAAATGCTCCGAGAAGCCAAGAAAACTATTGTGGTGGATTTATCCGGCATTCCTCCAATCTACTGTGCAATGGCAAAATTCTTTATTATAGCGATAACCGGATGAAAATATGGGAAAAGAGATACCCCTGAACGGTCAAATCACATGTCTTGTCGGACCATTCCCTGTGTTTGAACTGGTGGCAGCAAATCGTTCAACAGACTGAAGTCACGTTGTTTTCTGAAGCAGCTACCAAGAGATTGCACCTTCATTGCTCTGTACTAACAATTTCTTCGACACATCTGGAAAATATCGGACACTTCTAAAGGTTGTATAATCATAACCGCATGTTCTCCAGTGGCACAACCTGTCCCGATTCCTTACATGCGACTTTTGTTGATTGTATTCACACTGTTCTCATCGATGGAACATGGTGATGCTCGCCGTTTATCGTCACCGCGAACTGAGATCAATAACACATTAAATCACCATCAATTTAATTGTAGCCGATGTTTTCTTCGGTCTCATCACGTAGAGACATGGCAGCTGCTGCAGAATATTACGATGTGGTAAACAATGGCTCCTTCATTACAAAAGATACACGACAACACGTATCAGTCGTGAAAGTAAACGTCAAATTTTAGCAACTTTAGGAACAATTAAAAGAAATGTTTAGTTTTCCTAAATTAAAACTAACCCAGAGCAGTGTCTGTATCATTTATTGCTATATGTTGGTTGCAATATTCATCTTTAATCCTATACTGCATATTAGGGGCAGCACGTAGAGCGTACCTAGTTTAACAGACGATTCTCTCCGTCATTGATCAATTACCGGTAGAACGAGGTATAATGTATTTCATTAGTTTCCATGATAACAATTATTTTATGATGTCATATGTATATTACAGAATTTCTAATACCAAGTTTCATGACGGCGCAGGACAGATAATGAAGCTTTTGAAATCTGAAATTGATCAATATTTGAGTGTAGAAAGCCATCTCGTAAGAGCCATATGTAAAATGTTTGATAATTAAGGACCTTCTGCTGGATGCTACTCATCTTTCAAAGATCTCTCAAAACACCGAAGGTGGAAAACAAATCTTTGTTTCCATGAAAAAGTTTGTTCCAAAAAAACGAGAGCAATCGCGCATGGAAAGTGGCCTTTATTCCCAGAAACACCAGCTCGGATTCAGTTGCTAAATTATGTGACCCCGTTTTCTCTTTGCCAAGTGGAGATATTTTTTCAGCAACATCGAGTGCAACTGCCAGTGCAGCATGCAATGTTATCAGAAGATATAATACAAGTACAGCCCAGTATGCTACGAAAATGTAAACCTTTGCCAAGTTTCTTTCGTTTTCGGCAGGAAATTTTACAGGAGATACGTAATTCAAACAGTACGCACTGAGTAGCTTCGCTGCGAAATGCCCAATCAGTATTATAGCCATTGCCTTACCAAGGCCATCTAGGTCTTTTGTTACGACAATGACATAGTCATAAATGACAAATAAGTAAGTAAAATTTAATGACCAGAATGATCCTCTCTTTATCAGTTGCGTAACAGCACCTTTAAAACCACAAAATTTCAACCATGGTGGCTTGAAATACAACACGGTCATGATCACAACGGTGTTAGTTATCGTCGTCAGAAAGAACACTACGACAAAAGGGCGTGGTTTTCGTATCAAAGCGGTCTGGGTGCAATTGACTACGGATCGATCTTCTCTGATGGAGCACCGGGTGTCGAATGTTACCGAAAACACTAGAGTCACGATGTTCACCAGATACATGATGATATGGAACACTATCAAACTTATCTGTTTGTAAAAGAACTACACCAGTTATGGCCAATGCATAATGACGATTTAAGGATTAATCTTAAATAAAGTATATTGTACCTGCACGAAGCGCTTTCTACCAATCCAATTTCTGAGATTGCCTTTAATTTTCTGTTCACCGCCGCTAGCAACTACAACAGCTTCAGAAGTGTTCCCAAGGTCAACTGTGTCATTTCGATTACCACTAATTACCAAAGGAATACTATCGCTTGCCATATCAGGTATACTGCATGGATGGTCAACAGTGACAGTGAACCAAATAAATATAATCTCGAAATGTATACCTTGCGAGGCGTTAGTTCCCCGAATGTTTATTTCCTCGTAATAGCAAGTATTAGTTTCAACCAGAATTCCTGGAGTTAAAATGCTTCGTAATATACAATTTATATCACATAGTAAATGGGAATAGCAAACTGAAATAGTCCAAAGGATAATCGTGTCTGCATATGATGTATAATTGACAATACTTTGACGTCCAGTGTATTTGGCGACTCCATTGTATGGACAGCAGACATTTTAGTTCTTGTGAATTTGACACTGTGCAGAATGCCTTTTCCGGTTTGCCTAAAACTCGTTTCCGATATCATCTTCAGCAAGGTTAGTGTGTTCTGATTGGTTGATCGTTACGTTCTATTAATTCGCCTAAGCCTTAGGCAAGCAAACTATATAGAATTATAAATATCATGTTTATATAGAATAGTAAAAGTTTTGTGATAATACGTGCTATATTACTATATACTGTATGTAGTATAATACGACATTTCTAAGTCTATAAACCTATTATACTGCGCAATATTTTAAATACTGTGCCGTAACATTTTAAAAGAATTATTAAAGATCTATTTATTGCAATTTTATAAGCAGTGCTCGTCGTCTTCAACTTTCATACCCTGAATACGGTATGCTTTTCCGCCTGTCTGTATTCTGAACGCGCCATTTTTCCAAGTAATTTCCCGACCACAAATCCCTCGAAAATATATGACGTAAGTCCATGTCTCCCTTAGTAACCACGCCAGAAATAACTCATAAAAAGGAGGTAAAGGAACAGCAGGCTGGAGAAATATACGTGAATATACAGATAACTGTGTTACAAAAATACAATCATTTCTGTGCTACACATTGTTGCCATAGCCTGGGAAAATGGAACACCTACTGCATATTATAGACTTTTTCAGCTCGTGAAAATCCTCGTCAATGCCATCTGTGTTAGTTTCAATTTTCTGACGAATAGTACCGTATAAACAATTTTATGATACAGCACGACATAGAACAACTTAAACGTACTTACCCCTTGCATAACATGCAACAACAATTGATCAGCGACAAACCAAAAGAAAATGTGGCCAAGTAGAACCTTCTTTAGATCAAAACTCCATAAATGACAAGTTCCCCAACAGCCCAGTAATCCGATTGCAAGACATTCGGTCAATGGTTCAAGAACTCCGATAACAGGCATCATCGTGATCCGTAGACGAGTCCATCTGGTTACAAAATTAAGCACTTGTTTGAAGTTTTGCATTTTCGTTATATATGCTTTATGGTCAACATGTACGTACCT
Source organism: Phenganax marumi (assembly GCA_025400095.1). NCBI lineage: Eukaryota > Metazoa > Cnidaria > Anthozoa > Malacalcyonacea > Clavulariidae > Phenganax > Phenganax marumi. Next base: position 5,947 of record JAODVM010061332.1, on the reverse strand, counting down.
CACCATTCTCGAAAAGAAAGACGATAAACTAATCCTTGAAGGATTCTGCATCGCCGGGAGAGTGCTTAACATAATTTTCCAACCTCTGTAGAACAAAAACACTTTGATAAAATAATTACGAAAAACACCAGGAGAAGTTGTATCAAACGAAAGCACCAACCATAATATAAACAGCTAACGTAAATGGCCAAAATCAAACTTTACCTGTCAGCAAATGATTTACTGATGAAGAAGTCCTCAGCAATGTAAGAAGAAAATGCCTGAAGTCCACCTTGAAATACAAAAAGTTTCATTGAATCCCATCATAGAGTTTTCTACTACAGTGGCAAGGGACGCCGGAACGGCACAGGGGCAAGGCTTCCTTGGAGGGAGGAGACAAAATATTCTCCTTTAGTACCGACATCAATTTTTTCGTTTGGACCAATGCTGCCCAAAATGCTTTGCTATTTATTTTGAAAAGAAGGCATTTCCTGCTATTTGGAAAGAAAAAACCTGAAGGCTGAAATCATTTTTTTACGTCAAAACATCGGTTTGCGATGTGTTGTGACCCACAGTCTACTGAGTTTGAAATTTAAGCTGCAGCCTGCTCTTATTTTAACTAATACTGTTGTAACAGTGCTACTTCAAAGTGATCTGAAATTGACTGTAAACAAACAAGAAAAGACGTTCAGCACAACGTATTGGCTCCTCATTCTCAAACAGTAAAAAGATTCTTGTATTGTGCAAGTGGAGAACAACATCAATCAGCCTAGCTTGCTTTCATATTCCAAGCGCAATCCATGGTTACATACTAAAGGGACACCTTTGCACCGCTTAAAAAATGGCATGGAGGCTCGTGCCTTCCGCGCTTCCCTTTCCCGGCATCCCTAGCCAACAATATACAGTATATGAATAGAAACGTTATACACATTCAAAATTTTCAAGGTTCAATCCTTGAATAATGGGCATAAAAATACACAGCTGCTGCACTTTTGCGTGAGTTACCTTCCACCGCACTTGTGGAGATTTCAATCGATTTAAAATGCAATATTTATGTCACAAAATGTATATTTTGCAGTCCTACCTACTTCATCTAAAACATGTTTTCTAAATAACATGGACATTCCATTTGTACATGTAAAACCAAGAGCGTTGGCAAACAGATACACACGAGCGTGCTGCGTACCAAAATATACCTACAAAGGAGTAATAAGCATTACCATTGACACAGTACAGGAATATATTCCTATACTGTGCCATTGATCAAAACATTTTGGAAGCATTTCTTAGATTTCAAAGACCACACTCAATGAAGAAATTTTATTAAACAACATGAACGACGCCAGCAATAGCGTACAATTCTATTATATCAAATATTAGTCATATATTATTCAATTTAAAGAATAAGTTCAATAGACAAGTAACTCACCTTCTGTAGTACACCAGAAAAAGACGACTTATTCATCAAAAACGGTACCTATCAAAGTACACGCAGCATGTCATACATTCTATGTGGTATCTAATTGTAAACAATTTGTTCCCCCTCCATGTCATAAATTGATTCTCCGTATTATATCATTATTTTGTAAATTTAAAGTATATACTCCTCCAAAAGTGATTCGTGCAAACTGTCCAGCAATACCTGATGAGCTATTCCAACATCAGCTGACATATGTGAAACCAGTTGTGACAGTGTACCAGGATAAACTACAATATTATGGGAAACATTCATGGTAAATTTCACAAATGAGCATGACTACTTTTTGGTTTACCATGAATAGCTTTAACTCACCAAATAATGAACTATCATTGATCCACACTAGATCATATTTGGCAGCTTTGTAACCTTGCAACATGTTGTTGATTTTCGGGTTAACTCCGCCAGTTGTTGCACCTACAAGAACGTGAGATATATGAAATCAGATACATTACAAGAGACACATTACAAGATTTACTACAGTAATACTAAATTACAGTAATATAGCATTAAACATACATGTAAGAAGTTGGACATCTGCATTGGGGTAATCGTCAATGAGTTTCTTCACAGTTCGAGCAGCTGGGTCGTGTTCGTCTTGCACACAAAACACAATTTGCAGCTAAAATAAATTAAAGCTCTTTTTAAACTACTAAAGTTAGATGACAGTACCAGTATCATGATGAAACTTCACATTCACAAGATGCTTAAAGACCATCAAATTTACACAAATGATATCAAGACATTTTGAGGCAAAAAAAGTGTTTGCTGTTCGCAATCCTCGTCTTATGTCATTCCTAAAAACCTAATATGTCTATATATCCAAGACCAAAATGGCAAGTTACTGCCAGGGGCGCCGGAAGCAACCTTTAGCGGCGGGGGCAGCCATTTTAAAAAGGCACCTTTTTTCTGTCATCCAATTTCCAGTGGCGTAGCTAGCTTAGATTGACTGGTCATGCTATACTGAGGCCACGAGGCGCCACCATGGTTGGCGCCGAGCGGGAAAATTTTAAAATTTAGAGGCTGTAGATCGTCGGAAACGGTCTTCTCGGACTCTATTTATTCATATTTGCACATCAAAAATGGGCAATTCAGGGCGTATCATTTTGCCTGTTAAAATTAATAGATATTGGATCTTGATTTTGAGAATTGAAGTAATTGAAATTAAAATACCCGTGCGGACGTGCCATGTCTGTTTGTTTTGGGAATTGTAAATTTTCATAGTTTGTATTTGGAATGAGTTGCTATATACGCTCAGGCAAAAGGAGGGTGCTTATACGTACAAGCTTGAAGCGCTCAAGCCTCTGGGAAGTCTATGAAGGAAAAACTATGCCAACAAAAACCGGCTGTGCTCTTTGTCGTTTTCGCAAACGTAGAGCTTTAACTCTTGTTCATAGCAGGCACAATTATTAAGAAATAAATTATTAACACTACTTATAAATCACATTCTCTGTGTTTGAGGCGACTAATTCCTTGTTCGTAAATAAATGATGGAAGGCATTAAATATAAAATACACTTTAAACCAGAGTTTTTTCAACGCCGACTGCACACACCAACCAAAACAACAATTCGACTCTGATAACAATCCAGGTTAAAACATTTCATGTTATAAAGCAGAGGGCAGCCCCCGTACGCCCCCGCACAGTACAGTGCTGCCCCCGTACGCCCCCGCAGAGTACAGTGCTGCCCCCGTACGCGACCGCACTACCTGGGCAACGGGGGCAATTGCCCCCGCTGCCCCCGTGGTTCCGGCGCCCCTGTCAATAAGATATTTGACTACACAGAAAAAGCAGTGAATTGTTTTTGTTTGCATAAATCCAAAAAGTTGTACATGATTGACTTACCGTGCAGTCGTAATGATGATTTCTTGAAATTCAACCATCGTTGATTTGCGAGAACTGTTTCGAGCTCAGTTCTGTTTGATGTCTTTGTTTGCACTGAACTTAGCTATTCATGACAATCTTACTTACGGATATTCATACAAGCAAATACTTGGCTCAATTAGTGGGTGATCTTTTTCAGGTCTTTCTTTGCCATACGCAGCAATCAGAAATCCAGCAATGCAACAGCTCACGCAACATCGTTCTCATCAGTTCTTGTACTATGATAAAATCTTCATTGTTGGCTTTTCCGTTTTCTTTGAGTGTGTTGTGGGTTGCTGCTCCTGGCAGCACTTATAACGGATCTTCGTGTGGGCGAAGATGTTTCAACAGCATTGGGATTGTCATGCAGTCTTAATTCATAGTGGGTTATGACAAAGACAAGAAGGCGCATTAAGTAGCGCGAACGCTCCATTAAGACAAATTTTTACGGACAAAATTTCTTCATTTGTGGATCTGTTTTTTCTTTAAGATATAAATGCATAGATATATTTTCACTTCGTTGATAATTGGCGAAATTAACTACGTTAGCGGGACCGCCAGAATTGGCAAACACATGGCGGAATTTGACAACTTTGACAAGTGGTTTGACCACAGATATACTGACATCATTGGTCTCCAAAGAGCGCATACCCTCAAACTAATCAATGCACGACCCAGTACTTAGTATAAAGGAAGCTGTTATTACAAGCAATACAAGCAGTACAAAGTACTAAGTTAGCAAGATTGCAAAAAAATTTAAAGAGTGATACAGGAATCATATTAAATTATCAACCACAACACATTAACGAAACTGAACTTCCCAAGCATATTTGGCGATTGAAAAACTCCAAACATGATAACTCAGGGTCAACTGCGAAATGCACTTTCATATATGGGACTAATGCAAGTCCAAGTAGATGTTTTTATGTTTGGAAGGAAATTTTTGTCTCTTGAAAATAAAGATAAGGGTTATTTAGTTCATACAAGATCGACAATGATTTCTACCTGCAATCACAAAAATGTTTTCATGTCCAAAATATCAGGAAAGGACATAATAGTCTAAGAACGTGAAATCGCAGAAAGGAATGGGAATGGAATTTGGAATATGATAACCCGGAATAAGAAAAGCTGGAATTACATGGAAAGAAAAAAGCTGGATAACAACAATGGTCATTGATATGGTGGAACAAAGAGGTCCAGAAACAGATCGGAAGAAATCATCAAGAAGAAAGCGGGGAAATCCCCCGAACACACACGACACGCTTGAATTGCGTTCGTCCGATACACGATATCACATTTACTACTTCCAATACTTTATCAGTAAATTATTTAAAATAAGAAGCTCAATCCGGTGTAGGACTATATAAAGAGGGAACTTCCCGGTGCCACAACTCAAAAATTCAAGCACTCGAAGAAGCTCTTAAAGAGCATAGCCAAGACAAACAACAGTGAATCAAAACTTAAAGTTTACAAGTCTGACGCGAAGGCGGTATGATGAGAGATCCTTTGTTCCAGGTCGGTCTGCTATGAATAGGCCCAAACATTCATGCACTGCTATATCCACAGCATATCGAGTGTTTGGTCGAAAACTTTGGCGAAAACACCAATGCCCAGACTTCTAAGACGATATGACCAGAATGATCATGTTAAATTGGTTTAGTTTTGTTTGGGAGTGTCGTATGCCGCGCCGAAAATAGTTGTCATGTAAACGGGGCTAGAGGTACAGATGCGCCGATGACACGTTATACTTAACTAACTGGTCTCATGGACTAGAAAACTTCAAAAGATTCTAGACCAAATTAATAATTTACATCTTTCAATTAAATTTGCGTTAGAAGGACAGATAGATAATAAAATTAAAAAACCTTTTTCAGATGTTTTGTTGAAGATTCACAAAGACGAGTGTCATATAGGGCATATAGTGTTTATAGAAAACCAACACACACGGACAGGTATTTAAATGGCCATCCTTGCATCAAGAACTCTCTACAAGACACACGTTAATCGAGCGAAGGCAAGTTGTAATAAACATAATATAAAGATGGAATTAGAACATTTAAGAGATGTTCTAAAATAGAATGGTTACCGTAAGCATTTCCTAGACAAAGCTATGAAATCAAGAAAATCATCACCAGTGGCGTGCTGGCAGGGGGGCCGGGGGGGCATGTCCCCCAACTGTCAATTTCTGGGGAGCGCAGAAATGAATATGGGGCGCCGAATTTTGAATTTGGGTGGGAAAAACGCATTTGAAACAATACAGTTATTTCCGCTAAGAAAAGAAGTGTTTGTAACTATTTTGTCCAACCGCACGGCACTTGCTACCGCTCACGAAATCGTTTATTTAAAAACATGATCAGTGATCACACGCACGCAATGTCGGAATTAACGAAGGCCTTATATGGAAATATTTTGAAGTGCTAGAAATTGACAATCGCTATTGAATATCGATTTTATTATTTGGACTTTCGAGTAACATTAATTCATTAAAGACATTAGAGACATTATAGAAGAATAGAGTCACTCAATGAGTGACTTTATTCCTCTATAAAAATAATATAAAATAAAGATTTATGGTAAAGCCGATACCGTATTGATTTAAGTACTACTTAATTCTAACGAAGTTAAAAT
>JAODVM010061221.1:0-17660 GCA_025400095.1 Phenganax marumi | reverse complement strand
TCAAGTTTGTTTGACAAGGAGCGGGCTATACAACGAAAATTGAACTATGGTGCTTCCACTACATTTCATGCTTTTCGTTTTTTTGATAGTATCGAAGAGTTTAAGATCAAATTACTAAATGGTTTCAATGTGGCTTTTCGTTCGTTTTACGTTTTATGACTTTGCAAAAACATGATTTCTTAATATTTCTGTCTTAAATCGCAAATCCTTACGCACTGTCTCAGTGCCTATTTTTGCCGTATGTTAGACAGTTGCGGCCGTTTGTGCGAAGCGCGTTGAGCTTAAACGGTGGACAAGCTCAAAATTTAAATCGTATTTATGTATTCCTTGAGGAACAAAACTGAAAATTTTTTAAGGGCATAAGATAATTATGTGTCCAACTATAGTTTTAGCGCATAAAGTTAGATGCAACAGATTTAGAAGTTGTTTGGGAGTATAATTGAATTTTGATTTATCCACCGTTCAAGCTAAACGGGCTTCGTACAACCTGTTCTTGGGGGAAAATTTTGTACAGTAGGTATGTTACTAATTTTTTGCCATTTGTCTGCGAATAAATAAATATTGCAATCGAGAAGAATGAAGATGATGATTTAATAAAGAAACTGATGAAGGATTTTGATATGCAAGATGGCGGAGAAAGAGCTGCAAGGTATGTGGTTCATTGTATAGATGTACATTGAACTGAGTCGAAGTGGACTATCTTTTGAAAACCAAATCATATTATGTTATAGTGATTGGCCGATTATCGGCATCGGCATTGATATCAGACCGATATTTGCGATATCGGTGAACAGTCGGCATCGGTGCTATTCTCCATACTCACCGATTGTGTACAACCGATTGTTTAAAAACCATTTCTGTACCAAATCAACACAAATAAAAGGATTTCATAAAATGAAAGATTTTTCTGATAGAATTTTCGATTGTTTTGAATTCGGCGCATTATTTCGCTGAAGTTTAAAATATGTAATACTTCCTCGAAAGAATTCCACGTCGAATTTGGAATGAAGCAATGTCGTAAAATTGAAGTTCTAGCACTCAGTACGGACTGTTTTTGATGAGTTGCGAACATTAATTTGGTGCAACAATGGTGCGCTTTTATAAATTTTATAAATTGGTATAAACCATACGAGTGCATCTTTCGATAAACTGGCCATATTGTGACATTGAAACCATCGGTATCGGTATCGGCGATATTGCCGCACGAGCAATCGGCTATCGGTCATTTCCGATAGTTGCACAATCGGTCAATCATTATTATGTTAACCCCACAAATCGTTGCATGTATATTTAGGGTGAACGGTTTGGCGAAGGAGTCTAAAGAAAACAGTACTGTAAAGCGAATTCCAGACGCTATATCTAACGATGAGGAAGGAACGATGAAACGAGATAATGGCGACGAGAGGAAACCACATTTGCGGCCTTTGCCTAAGGTATATATGATCTATAAAACAACGTCTACCGATCAATTACACGAGCAAAGTCCATCGGGCCGCACAAGAAAGTTGTGCCATACGATTATGGTTAGGAGTTGTGCAGTGTGTCTCAAAAAAAAGACGGAACGTAGGTTTATGCATACATTTCAAATTATTTGAATGCATTTCTCATTCGGTGGGTTGCATCTCCCATGAGTAAAAAGTAAAGCAAAGAATTTTGAGTAATTAAAATGCAGTTTTGAAATGTTTCCACATAAGAAGATATATTGCAATTCTTCTTATATTCAAATGTTATAAATATAGGCCATCCCTGCTTATACTTGTGCTTTATCTTTGCGGCAGGTACCTTCTCAAGAAGACAGCAGCGCTTCACCGCCAATGTTGCCGCCCAAACCCGCCAGGCTGTCTTCGGTATTTGAACCGGGATCCCCACCCTGTTCTCCGGGCCCCAAGTCGGTCAAGCCTCCTGTGTTACCCCCACGATCCTATGCAGATGGTGCAACGTCCCCTACTCCCCCGAATGTCCCTCCGCCGGTAAGTTGAATGACGTAATTGTCTCTTCAAATCGTAGCATCATCACTGCAAGCAAGAAATTTGAAAAATAAATTCAATTCATCGCAAGTAGTCAGAAAAAACGCACAAAAACTGGCAATTACTGCCAATTTCATTCCTGGTAAACCACGTGTTGCCCCGGCATATTGCTTTAGTATAGTAATCAAGTAGCCGACTGTAAATTACCTTTTAAAAGTGAGGTTTATAGTTGTAAGTACATATAAATATAATTAAATATAGTTTTTTTATTATTATTATTATTATTATTATTATTATTATTATTATTGTTAATATTATTATTAGTATTATTATTATTACTATTATTATTATTATTACTATTATTATTGTTACTATTATTATTATTACTATTGTTACCATTGTAAATAATAATAATTATTAAAATAAAAATAATTATCATTATTAGTTAACGTTATTAGCTGAATAATTAGTTAAACAATTAGTTAAATATTAAAAATTAGTTAAATAATTATTAAAATAAAAAATATTATTATATTGGAAAAAATTTTCATTATTATTATTAATATTATTATTAATATTATTATTGTTTTTATTATTACTGTTTTTATTATTATGATAGAGACCACCGCCGAGAGCAAGTGTGAACAGGCAATCGAAGGCGTCTCCGGTGAGTTTAGTTATTCATTACAAGTTTGTTTGATGCATGTACACCACAAAGGGTAGACCAATTAGTAGGCAATCAGTTCAATAAAATTGTCTTCGCAGGTGAAATGTTTCTCAAAGATATTCAGTGAATGCCCGCTCCATGTCAATTGTGCGTCTGCATGGACGAATCCCAAGACTGGAGGTACTTCATGTACACCGTACTGTAGCTTAAATTGTAACCTCGTTCTCAGCATGTTTTCTGGCTAGCACGAGGCATTGAATCATACCTATAAGTTGCCTGCATTGCTGACTCAGTTGGGCAGAAGTGGAAACTCAAAACTATTATTTCTAGATCGACATATTTTAATTGGATCTGATGAAGGAATATACACGCTCAATATTAGTCAGAACGATAAAGAAATGGAACAAGTTAGTTACCCATTTTGTTTTTTTATGATCTGTCTAAAGCCAGATTCTTTCATTTGTTGAAAGAAGGCCCTTGCATCTTATTGGCTCATCGTCTCTTTGTTAGCATTTACAATACTACTAGTAGCTTGATTTAGCAGCGTGCTGAGAACTGTTTTGCTTGCTTGAACAAGTACAGTATAAGCTGAAAACATGCACAAAACGTTTTCTGGTTAAAACATTAGTTTATTGTAAGCTTTCGGCTCTCAGTTCAACGCCCATCGAAGGCCATAAACTGATGGTCGAAAGCTTGTAATGAATTAATATTTCAACTAGAAAATGTTTCTTTTTTCAATGTGATTGATCCTGGTTGCACATCCGCAGTTTTTTCTGTAATTATTACTCTTGTTCGTTCTTGTATACTTTGCTCTCTTTTAGATTTACTCGAAGCGTTGTACGTGGTTGTATGTTTTTAAAAACCTTCTTGTATCAATATCAGGTATAACATGTACAATTATATTGCAAATCAAATGAAATTCATTGCACAAAATTACCTGTATTGGTTGACTGAATATACATCTTAGCACATAAGACATTACAATAAACAGTACAGAACAGTGCTATATCTTAATTTTACGTGCAGTATATAGCTATTAGTGTATGTTCTTTCAGCTTTACCGTAACATATCAAAAGTTCTTTTTATAACATAAATATATTTTCAAGACGCAATTGACGATTGCCTGTCTTTAAGGTTCATTTACTTGTCTGTGTATTAAATTGTTTTGACTAATGTTTTCAACAGGTCGTCCATCGTTTTTGTATATGCATAATCTTTTGGCGCTTCATTCTCAACAGCCAGTTTTCTTTCCTTTCAAATCATTGACAAGGTAACGAACACTTGAATTCAAATTAGAAAGTGCCAAGCCGGCGTATGCAATTCGCTTTTGTGGACAGACTTTGGCTATCTGGGGCCGGTTGTTCGAAAGGTGGATAGCGCTATTCACTGGATCGTGATCTTTTGTAGCCTTCGTAAAATTTCCCGTTGATCGTAATAACATAATGTTACGACTGATATAGATAGATGAAAGTCTCTAATATTTATATCGCTGACCAAATTGAAAGTTTCGACGTTTTTTGTCCAATTTTATGAACGTCGCAATATTCACTATCCAATTGATAGTGCTATCCAACTTTCGAACAACCGGCCCCTGCCTTTTAGGATCAGATGAAGCAGATAAATAATATTTACGAGATTTGCACGTTGTATGAAAGGTTTAGATTTGACTGCGATCGCTATTAACATTGCCCCTCGCAGCATGGTGAAGCTCATACATGCATTCATACATAAAACTTTACTTTCTACTACGCTAGCCTTATCAACAGCATGCTCATTTCCATGAGGGGTGTAGAAACTACATATAGCTTGCATGAGAGAGTACATATTATATAATATAGCGGCAATACCAGCGGCAATAATTAAGCGGCAATACATGATTACAATACTATTTATACAGAAAGCACACATGTGACATTAGATGACAGACACAGAATTTATCCAAGAATATACAGAAGACAAGCTTTGACTCGTTCTGTGCTGTACTATACTTCTGGGGCCATTTAGCCCAAACGGTAGATAAGCTCAAAAATAAAAGTAGGTTTATATACTCTTTGTACAGCCAAAATAAAAGTTCTCAGCTAAAATGAAATAGTTGTGTATCTAACTAACCGTTCAGCGCATAAGATTACATTCAATATATTTACAAGATGCGCTGAAGCGTTTTTAAATTCTGGCTTATCCACGGTTTAAGCTAAACGGGCTTCGTACAACCGGTCCCAGAACATGTGGGATTTGTTTATCAAGTAGACAATACTCATGTCATTTGGTTTGGTTTTGTGGCTCAACTTCTCTTTTAAGAAATTTTTTTCAAGCTGGCTGCTTCATATGATTTGTTTAGAGATACTCACACGACTCGAATTCCAGATACAAGAAGTTGCAGCAGATGTACTGTAGGTAAGCTTATGCTTCTTGTGTTTATTAGAAAACTTGAAAAAGAAGTAAGAACTGCTGTTCCGCTTAGAGTTTTTCACGTTTTCTCTGAGTAATGAACTAAACTAATTTATGTTTTTCTATAGTTCACAATCCCTATGATGAACAAGTGTACATGTGCGTAGCAATGGCGAAGAATGTACTATTGATGCAGTGGTATGAACCTCTAGAGAAGTTTATGAAAGTTAAGGTGAATTAATACGTTGGACTTCTGAATTGATATAAAAAAACCTTATGATTTATAATTGTAATTTTTGCATTCATGTAATTTATGCATGCAATTGACTGAGTTGTAGAACATTAACCAGGGTTCGAATCGGTGAAGAAAAGTCTACTCGCAAGTTGTTCCAGGAAATTTGGAAAATTTTTAAGGAAGTCTTGATTTGAAAGGTGGAAACACTGTCTACGAAAAGCGTGCCGAAAAGTCGAAAAGAAAATGGCGGCCGTCGCGAGCACTGGTCACGAGTTTAGAATTTCCATTTCCGTGATATTTCATAAGGAGTTTCGGAGTTTTTATGGGAAAAAAACCTAGAAAACTTTGAAAGCAATGCATTCTGCTAAAAACCGACTCACGAAAAAATGCCAAAAGTAAAATTTTCGATTCGTAAATGTTCAAAAACGACTCGCAAATTGCGAATTGTGAGGCGCTAATTCGAACCTTGTTAACTCACTTGTATGCTAGTGATTTTAATATTGAATTCAGTTTTTTCTCTTAGATTATATCATGTGACTTGCCAAGCCAACCTAGTATATTTGAACCTATCGTCCGTGCTGATATGGAACTGCCGATTATATGCACTGGAGCTAAACAAAGGTTGGTTTTAACAAGTTTAAAACGCTACTATCCATCCGGGGTGTGCGCGAAAAGAGAACCAGTTGAAACTGAATTGATTGTCCCATGAGTGATTATTTTTGTTACTAGTGAAGACGGACGGATACACTTTGATACAGTGAATTTAAACTCAACCACAAACTGGTTTGATGAAGCATGTCGTACGTATACACATTTTCATTGAAGACGTTAAGCTTGACTACAAGTACGAATACTCAGCGATACTGATTTATTGCGAATCTTGAGAAGTCGTACTTTTACATGTCGTGACCATTAAGCTGCACATCACAAAACTTGGGCCGAACATACTATTATTCATTTTTAACATCGAAAGGAACAAAATGTAGTCATCTACAAAACACAACGATAAAGTCTTAGATAAATTGGATTACTCGCTCGTAATCCAGTTTTCAGATATTTGACTTGTCTTTTAATATTGTGGTTTACGACTTCCAATAATGGACTGACTTCCGAAGTCAAGCCACACACGCTTTCAAAGCAAAAAAACGTACGCGCATGCATGTAACTCATTTCGGAATTCGTAGTCGTACTGGTAGTCAAGCTTAACCTCCCTAATATCTCTGGGAATTCTTTTATAGTTCTGCACATGCAGTTGTTAGACTATATTGTTCATTTGTATTTTCCTTTTCTTAATGCTACAGCGGCGGGTCAAATTTTGAATTTAACCACGTTTGCACAGCTAGAGAAAGATCTGATTCTCATAGCATACGATAGTAAGTGCTTGATTTTCGCCATGAAGTTCGCACGATATGTCAGCATTTAATATAGATGTTAATACTTGTTCTTATAGCTAACCTGAGTAGCACCGTATATTGGCCATTGCAACCAGGTTTTCTATAGGTTTTGATCTTCATCCTTCTAGCTCCCAGGCCTCCCGCTTCAGCTGTTCTAAAACACACTCTAATTATTTGTCAACTTTTTATGTCATGCATACAACAGCAGTATATCTGCACTGCTATATCTGCTTTATATTCTTTTGGTGTAGCTACAAGTCTTTATGTTTTGTAGCAAAAGACTCATTTTCAAACGTTTTTTCAGATGTAGCTCAGTTTATCGATATTGAAGGTTTCATAAAGAATGGAAGAACACACTTACCTGTAATTCATTTTAAAGAACGACCTGATTTCGTTGGTAAGCTCGTATTAGATAGATGATTATTATAGTTACTTTGCAGCGTAAGCTGAATTGCGTAACTATTTACAATGCTTTTCTAATTATGTATATGAACATATATCACCTTAGACTGTCTATTTTTACAACAATCAATTTTTACATTCTTAATCTGTTTATCCTAGCCCACCCTGTCAACTTTCCCTGTAGGAGGAAACCGGAGTACCCGGGGAAAACCTACGACTTTCGGCAGAGTAGTTGACAGACGCTTTTCACATGAGAAAGTTAAGTCCGAGCTGAGAATCGAACCCGCAACCTCAGTGGTGAAACGCGCAAGTCCTAGCGATTGCGCCACCGAAGCCCCTAAGTAGCAGAAAGAACTGCGTCCAAAATTTGAAAAAATACATAATAGCTGTCCTGTTTGTTTTCATAGTGTGTTTACAAGGCAGCATTTTGGGCTTCCATTCTCACGGCATGGAAGGTAGAAATCTATTTTCTGGACAGGTAATAGTGACCTTAAGATCGACGTTTACGGCGAACCGCTGACTGCAAACGGCACAGTTTAAGTCGCATTTTAAAGTCGACTAGGTCAGTTGTTCGGTGCTACGGGAACGTATATAGTGAATTGAAGCGTGATTTGGCAACGTTGCTCTAGAAAATTGTATATATTACAATCAAATGTGATTTAAAGTTTGCCGCTAGCAGTTAGCCGTTCGCCGAAAACATCAATCTTAAAGTGCCTAATATACCGGATGGCGACCAGAGTGACTCATCAGTCTTTTCGGTGTGGAAATCATTTAGCTACATTTCCTGAAGACTTTTCGCTTTATTTTAGATCACGGCAAATGTGAGTGAAGCGAATAGGATATTCAAACTCCTTTGTTCTGATAGGTAATGACCAAACTTGTAGATTGCTTGTTTGTAATTATGGATAGAGCCTCGTGCTCTCAATCCGAAAGTCTAATGATCCTTGACGTCCTAAAATGAAACAAAGTTGCGAAAATGCAGAAATCTTTGGAAAAATCACAAAAAATATGTTGAAAAATCTCAAAAATCATGAAATATTTTTGAAAGTCTTTAAAAATCACGATAATATAACAATCCTAAGGTTCTAAAGTCACTAACATCTTGCAAAAATCCTAAAATATCTTTGTCAAAATCTACAGAAATCACAAAAAGTCTTGGAATATCTTGAAATCTCTTTGAAGTCTTAAAAAATCTTTTGATATCACTAAAACTCTCAAAAAATCTCAAGATCTGTTGAATTATGAGATTTTTGAATACAAAAATCTCGTGCCCCAGTTTTTGAGTGATACGCTCCTTGCTCTCACTGATGGGCAAATTCATCTGGCGTTAAACTGAGTAAAACAAGTAGTCTATCAATAATCTCTATTTGATTTCTCGGTTTCAAGTCACGTGGTTGTTGAAAACAAACCAGCAGAAGATCTAAAGGCTCCTTCCAACCTGTATGTCTTGTCAAGTTGATCTGCCTGCGATATGGACGCTATTTATGAAGCAGAGATGGACCACAACGCATGCAGATAAGCTCATTATGATTTACTTTTGGGTTGGGAAGTGGTCTCACTGATCTATATATAACGCTTAGATAGACCCCGTTTCTGATAGTCGACTTTTCGACGTTCAAATTGGCCATGCAGTTCGAAAAAAATATCACGACTTTTTTAGTAGATAATCTGTTCTTTTATACTGAATAGCACTACTTGGCCGTTGTGTAGATATTGTACAACTTAGCTGAAAAAATCTAGGAAATATTTGCACTTTTTCAAGTGAACAATCCGGCATATCTATTTATCCAGACTGTAATATTCAAAGGTTGAAAATTTTACTCCGCGTAAATGGGCATTTTGAGTTACGGACCAAATCCTGGTTTTGACATGAAGAACGAAATCCAAAGAGCATCCTAAAATAAGAAAAAACGCAAAGTTTGCTTGCAAAATGTTGTAAAATGCGGAAAATATAGCCCTGCGAAAGTCGTCAATTTGTATGTTTTGGTACTGCGTGCATGCGGACAAAATAACGATTTCTTAGCCCGAAAATGTTATTTTTTTTCCGCGCGTTCTATACAAAAATATCAGTCAAAATTGGCGACTGAATTTTGCGGGGCTATAATTACCTCATTTCCCAACCTTTCGCAAACAAACTTTGCAATTTTACTTGTTTTAGGAAGATTTCTAAAGCTGTGATGATATAGACTTCGTTCTTCTTGCTCAAATCAACATTTAGGCGATAACTGGAATTGCCCATCGAAATGGCTTGCACGACGCGACTGGTTTTTAGTTGCAATAGTTCGGGAAGATTTTGTCAAGACAACTAGTCTATGCAACCAATTTGTGTATTTAAAAAACAAATTTTATAATTGTGGTTAGGCTATGATGTAGTGTACAAGATGCCGCAGCTTTATCGGTTAAAAATAGATCGATATGGGGGTGGAACAGTTCCAACGGCAGAAATCCGTAAATTTACTATATTTCTAGAATAAATTCCTGTATTATTCGAGTCAGAAAATGCCCCAGCTTTGTTCAAAAATGCGAGTAGAAACGAATCCGTTTGAAAAATATTCTACTGTACAAATTTTGCTCCATAAAATATTTAGAATATTAAACGTCATGCGGAAACTTACATGAAGTTGAGGTTAGGTATCGTTCCCACGCCTTACCGTGCCTGCATTGCTACAATGTTTATAAAGCAGCGGGTTCTCATGTTAGCCTCAGAAAACGGCAGCTGCATGTTAATTGCCACTAGGGTTTAAGTTTGTCGCTTCAAAATGAAGTTTACATTTTGAAGTAGTATGCATATAAGTGTAGATTCATGTGGATTTAACTAGCAACGTGGTTACTGGTGTCCTCGCTTAGTCCGATTGCAAAATTTTCAGTTAGTAACACAAACATTTCTTTCCATGCCTTTTCTTTTTCTATCGTCCACGATGTTTTACAAAAGTCTGCTAGTAACCCCATCACTACTCCACCAAAAACCTAGGAGATGTGAAATATATTATTCAGTGACACTGGGGAATCTCATGCACTTTAAATGATACTGATTATACGATTACTAATACAAATAAAAGCAGAAAAATTATAAAGAATAGAAAGAAAACAGTTGTATAGAAAAATAATGTTGATATGTGATATATGGATACGAAGAGCCTACTATACGCAAATTATAGTATATATGACAAAATGGCTATGCGTATATTGATATATGATTTCATAGGCTATGAAGTATGATGTATTACGAAAAATGACTGATTTATCAGCGTAAAATGGCATGGTGAGCAATAAGATAAATAGCGTCATGAATATATGAAGCTTTGTCGGAGTTTCCAAATAATCCGTAGGACATTTAAAAATAAGCATGCAGGCGTTATCTGCAGAGGCTTTTTGCTAAATGTTCAGCGTGACTTGTATCAGTTAGAATCGGGATAGTGTAGCCTGTCTAATTCATTAAATTGCAAATTTAAATTCAATACATACTCCTAAATGTTCCTTGCGAATTCCAGTTTTCTTGTGAGCTTTTCCCAAGCCTTGCACAGCATTCGAAAACTGGTCTATGTCGTCCAGAAGTTCAATACAATTTCCAAAAGAACTCATAACGCGCGCAATGTGGTCCAGTTCTTGAAGGCTTTGGAGAAGTTCGTCCTGGTTTTTCAAATCTTTAAAGTTGTAAAATAGATCTTGAGCTTCGGGGGCCTCGTCAAAAAGTCTGCCAATGTTAAAAGAGGAACATGTTTTTTCACATAGACCTAGGACTGTGTCAAAACTCAATTCAGTTCTATGGCTGGTTTCGTATGTAAAAAATGCATGCAACAATTTCTACCTGCATGAGTCTATATATATCCGTCGCGTTGTGCAACACGGACCAAAGTCCGTTAACATCTGCTAGTAATTGAAATTATCCATTGTAGTTGTTTCTGATGCAAAGTTATCCATTTAAATTGTTTTGAAGCTGTTCTTTCATACATATTTATTAGTAAGCAATATTCGAATGTCTGTTGCTATTTTTCTATGTAATATACCGTTTAATTTCCTCAGCAAGATTTGTTTTTTATAACCACAAAAACTCTAATAATTAATCTAACACATGCAAGATGCTATCTTTTTTCTAAAAAAAAATCGAAAACTTATCATGATATAAACATTGTAATTTTGAAACGAGAAATTACAAGAAAAACACTAATATCTATTTAATACAATTCGATGGATTTTGTTAAGAATGCGCATTGTATTTCTAGTAGTTTCGTTAGGTCATTTCCTGAAATTTCTTAAAGTTCGGGGTTGTGAAATTCACCTTTGATAGAACCAAATATCTATGGCGACGTTTTATCGTACAGCATAAGAGCTAGTTGCGTATACGCTGAACAACGTTTGCAATTATACATGATAGCTGTCAGAACACACTGATTATTTTGCACGGATAATTCCTGTTGCGCCAGTACGAAATTTTACCGCACATTCACAACCAAACAAGTGATAAGTTGTTGCTCGAATCGCTAGGTGTGCGCCATGAGCAAATCAAGTGGTGAACAGTTTCTAGTGCTTTGAGTAGTTTAAATGTTCATAAAGATTGCCCCTTTACCAAGAGTAAAACGAACAAAACCCACTAACCTCGTAAAAATTGACAAGCCAAAGTTCTTGAGGTCAGGTTTAAGCTCAAGCCACGTATCTTGTACTATCTTTTTGCCACGCTTTGAGATTCTTCCTGGTGCTTCATTCTTCTGACAACACTGAGGCACCTCTTTGGAACTCTGGCATCCCATCCTATGATTAAAGGGAGACGCTATCACTGACTCTACTTTCGTGAGTCTATGGCGACCAGTAGAATGGCATTCTTACGTTGTGGTAGTGCTGCTTGTTACACGGTGTGTGTATAATGCAAGTAAACACAGCAAGGCGATAGGAATAGCAACTTTGCATGGCCCGGTCGACGAGATTTGATAATTAATCGCCAGTATTCGGTGATATTGTCATGGATATCGTCATAGCAACATGCGCCACTAAAAAGGTCAGCACCCAATAAAAAGTTGCATTTGAATGAAACAACTAATACTGCCGCCCACAGTCGTAGAAACTTTTCACAAAGCTTGGAAACAACATCAAGACGCACGTAAAGGTTAATCCTAACCACATATCGACTCCATACCGCCAGCTTACTCGTACTTACGAAGTGAGTTTGGATTGCTGTATTCTACTGTTTGATCCATGCATTAGAAGTCGCCGCACTTTTGGTTGCCAGAGTCATAAAATGGCAAAGTCTCGTGTTTATTTTTGTGAGCTCGTGTTTGTTTAGTAACCTGTACCTAATGATGGAATAATCGTTATCTTTTCTCATTACCGCTGCTAATGTCGTACAAAAAAAAAGCATGTCAACATTTTTAAAATGTCGTTGTTCGTCAAAATGACACGTTTACTCGTCGTAAAATCTAATTTAGCTGTTTAATTTTGTGCAAGCAAGTAACTGCCAAATTTATGACAAAAAATATCGTGGGACAATGTAATGCAAGTTTGTGTACATATATACATATTGCAAAAGTGTCGGCATGTTAGAAAATATGGTACGCAGTGTAAATAGACTTGTCTCTTGAACGAGAGTTAGCAATCAAAATAAGACAATAAAAAAACGTATTAGATGGACGTTAATCTTGGCTGTGTTTGAGTAAATTCCATGACAGTCTGAGCGGGCTGTTAATACACGATCTTCCGAGCATATATGCTGCTAAGATTCTAGGAAGTTAGCGGAGCCTGTCTTTCGCATTATATAGGAGTATTCGTATCACTGAAATACTTTTTAAAGCCGAAAACGAAATTGCATTGTCTGAGCATATTGTCCAGGTTAGAGAGGTGTCCATATTAGAAGGGATTCACGTGGTAGAAGTACAAAAAACCTTTCACAATATGTTGCATCACGTTGTTATGTCAGTGTGATGTATCTGGATGTATTTTGAGATCTGCGAGTGTGATATTGCGCATATGTCAAATTACCGAGCATGCTTCGTGGTGATTTGTGCCACCTGCATGCAGGCGTCAAACTTGTCAATGAAACGGCTGCTGTTACTTTCAAAGTTTTATTGTAATGCTTTAGTTTACTGATAGTTTTTGCAGTAATCAATTTTGACGCAACGGACAAACTGACGTTGAAGTAAACGTTGCGGTTATGAATCGCTGTTCACTTCTCAATTGTTTGATACTTTGTGCTATTGTACAGCTTAGTGAAAAAGGCAATCCAATTTGCCAAATTCAAGAGCTTTAACGTTTCGTTACTGCAACCAAGGCCTTCATCAGGGGTGATCAGAACTGAGTTGTTCCTTAACTATCTGCAAGTAAAGATGTGAACTTTGTTTTTGTGAGCATTCAGTTCAGCTACAGCGTGTGCTCTCCACGTTGTCAACACACCTTCGAAATGGATTCCCGAGAACAGGTTTTCATCAAATGATAGAATCAAGAGTCACTGCTGCACAATTTTCTTCCCATTTTTCGAAAAAATCAAGATAACAATTAGTTGTTTACTGACTAAGTTCTCCGGCACTTCTTGTCATTGTCTACTGCTAATTTGTATTGCCGAAACGGCAAAATGTTTCATCATTTTTAATTTGTTTCCCAAACGGGTTCAAGTGATTTATCAGCAACGCAATCTGACAAACTTGACTATAGTTTAACAGGTCGTTTTTTTGTCATCAGATAAATTAGGCCTTCTTTATCAGCAAAACAGATGTCAAGAAATGATCTGTTGTTTTGCCGTTATGTATTCAAAACGTTATCGCTTCACGGATATTAGGGCGGAATACGTCAGGTAGTCTTTTTCCGTGTTAGTACCCCAGTTATATATCTCTTTAGGTTACCAAAGTATAAGAGCTTTAAAATACTATTCTGTAAACGTAGATAATAGTATAGCTAGAAAATAATAGATTTATTGGAGTAACTCTGCTATTATTTTTCAGTTAGGCCGCTGATGACTTGTCATAGGTTAAATTTGTTTCGGGAATTCAGCATTCATTTGCACTAGTAAATTTTCGATGCTTCTTAACAGTGGTGATACGAACAGCACAATCATCCACTGATGTTTTGTAACGTACGGCTCTACTTCTAGGGAGATTCTAGCATATATCGAATCCAAAATTTAGCCCAACCCTTCTAAAATTCACCGAGTTGGTCGTACACATAAGCCCATCGTGATCACTTCGGTAAAATTCCGTAAAAATTCGTTCGATATTTTGTGCGATATTTGCTCAGACGAACTAGAGTAAATGAATGAAAACATTGTCTCCTGGCGGAGGTATTTTCCTCCACCAACTCTTGAGCGATGTTAGTTAAGACGTCACAAGAAATACTCAATGGCGGGGAGTTTAAAAACTTTCTCCCGAGGGCGAATGTTTTCTACAAATTGCCGTGTTAAAACGCTAAAAATGTTGAAGTTCACTAACAAATATCTTTCAAAAGCTAGAAGGTGTTGCTTTAAAGTGTTTTAGCTAGATATTTGCGGATTATTAGGTCCAAAAAAAGCAAAGAATATTTCGGTCATGAGCGAGCAAGGTTGTCTCAAAGACGTTGCTCTTAAATGGATGTCTCATTCCGGAGGTCTCGAGAGTTTGAACGAGCAATGCCAACGATACAAGGACGAATGTTTACACAAGGAAATTGTGAGTTTTGCAAATTCATTATCTTGTAGCTATTACAAAATATTGAATCTTTTTAATAATGAATTCAAGTTGAGGTATATTACAGGGTCTCTGCATTATGAAGTGAACTATTTAAAATGCAATTAATTTCAAAGGAATGTCAAGAAACTGAGCCCTTTTGAATTAGCTTTTTCATAAAATGAATTTTATAGTTCACTTCAA
This sequence comes from Phenganax marumi, assembly GCA_025400095.1. Lineage (NCBI taxonomy): Eukaryota > Metazoa > Cnidaria > Anthozoa > Malacalcyonacea > Clavulariidae > Phenganax > Phenganax marumi. The sequence goes on along the minus strand of JAODVM010061221.1, from coordinate 2,780 downwards.
CACATCCTGTAGCAGCGAGTGTAAACTATGTGTAGAAGTTCACAATCTAGTGTATATAATTAAACTTTGCAAATAGATATATTGATTATTTCCCGTTTAGAGAGAAAAGAGAAGTTATAGAATCATTCTTACCATCGACGTTGGAGAATTGTTAGATTTCGACGGTAAGACTATTATAAATGAATTGCAATTCCGTCATACTACATGACCGTTACTGTAAGACTGGTTTTATGGTCGTAATCGTGACTGTCGTAAAGATAGAGTCACGATCTTTCTTATCAGTCGAAATAGAACAGTTTCAAAGGAGTTGTTAGCAAAGCAAGTATTAGTAAACAATGTGTATGTTTTCTGTTAGATTCACTGCTTAGAAGATAGAATATTTTAGCTGTTCAGAGACATCGTGATTCTTCGTTTACGACACTTACGACCATGTGGAAACCAGGCTTTACTTGAGAAAGGAAGACTTGGTTAATATTATTTGAGTGAAAAAAGCTTACACCCAATGTTTTTATAAAAAACAGTTTTCCTTCTCAAGTAAATAGTCATATAGGGAATTGCAGTGCGCGCAGAGATAGCTAATTTTGTCGTTTAGGTCAAAACTTTTGAATGTTAATTGAGATAAAACATAGACGTACAAGCATTTTTGGAGATTTTTCAGAAAGGGACATAGGACAAAAAAATTATGACTTGACGACTTTTTAACAGTATTTTATCATAGAAGCTTAGCTATATTGTCTTCATGAGGGGTTTTCAGTGCTCCGATTATATTTTGCTCATTGTGTAGTGGCACTTGGAAACGTCGTGTGTAATCAGCCTGGAAAAGCCAAAGAAATATTTCAAGAGGTAACTCGAAGCCGGAGGAAGTCCCAAATAATAAACTATGTAGCAACGAGCATCACTTCTGCACCTTGTATAATAACTGCAGTTGAAGACGCAATCTGATTGTTCAACACCAGTGCTGGATGCGACTATCCTGCACAATTGTGTGAGAATTGAACACTTCATCGATAGTTTTAAGAAAGCTAATCGTTCTGTCACTGTAACTATTATATAAAACAACTACCAAATGGTTTTCCGTGCCGGATAGCGTCATCTATGCACTTGGATGTTACGAGACGTAGAGAAAAACGTAAAACAACACTTGCCTGCGGCTCGTGTATATTTACGCTTACCGTAAGTATCGCAACATCCCGCGAGCAAGGATGGCGCTATCCTGCTCGGCTTGGTATTTCTTTAATCTTGCTATATTCTAGCCTGTTGCATACTTGTTTTGGGTTTTTCCCCCATTTTGTCAACGATAAATTACGAGCCGATTCGGCGATGGAGAAAAACCGGGTTCTCCGTTTTTCGACTTCGGCATCATTGAAAAAACGCTAGTCTATACTCTGCAGAAAGTTTAGATTATGCACTAAAAATCTGTATCATCACTTGCGTGTTGTATTCCTAGGCATCTTTTGTTTGCATTCAAACTTCAGACTGGATTCCACGGATCATGTCAAAATCTCAAGTTGATCTGGAGATTAGATATTTGTCAATTCCACGTTTTATAAGGTATTATATATGTTTGTTTGCTACAAATTAGATTAGAACTTCTGTTCCTTCACCAAAATCGTTTCCGTGTTGAACAGCTGTTCCTCGATGTTTGGTTTAAGACGACAGTTGTCAGAAAATGGAAGTCAGACGATGCCATTAATTTGCACTGTTGGAATCGTAACTGGCATGACACCCATAGTCAACTACACGTAAGTGATCTTCCCGTCCGTGTTTGCAATCCCGTGATTTTTACGCCAAATGACGGGCAAACCACCATTTCGTGAGTAATTTTGCTGATTGTAAACGAGCGTTATCCCACTTATTTCAGGGCTTGTATTAATTTCTTCAGGCGAAGTACGTGGCTCGAGTGTGTGAATAGAAACTGTGAATCTTTGTGCAGAAGCGGTCGTGCTGGATACTCCAATAGTTCAGGCGTTGAGGATTCGAGGTATAAGGGTGGTTCTCGCCGATGGTCGGTAATGGGAGTTGGCGACGACGGTGATACTATACATGAGAAGTACTTCAAATGTGGTCGACGTCTATCGCCGTGTCATTGATGCAACTTTCTATTTTTTAAGTGAGAATTTGAATTGCTTCGGCTGCGGAACACCTCTTCAAGAAGATATTTCATGCAGGATTCTCGGTGGTAAGGAATAATTTTCAGATATTCCCACCTCCACAGAATAAAAATCCATACAGAAGGGTCACTTGCGTTGGAAGCTTTGAAGTTTCTGCCCTCGCGCATGTCGCATCACGCATGTTTTCCGCCATTTTCCTAACGACATTTTCTGGCCAATAGACACGCTGTACTGGCTCGCTGATCCTGCATATTTTTTGCATACGACGAGTGAACATTTCTCCGCGGAGTGGACCTTCTGTGACTGATCTTTATTCTGTGTCCACCGCTTTATTTAATTCTGAATAATTGAAAAGCTCGTGGACAAGCAAAACTTGTAACCCTGTTTAAGAATTAGATTTACGTAGTAATTGAGATTAATTGTTTATTTTAATGCTATTCTTTTGTAGAAAAACGTTTAGTTCATGTTTTAAGTCCTGATGCCTTGTCTGGCAGTAATTTGGCAAACGAGATGCGCCTGTATCGTTCAATTTCAGTCCATATCCGAGGTGCGTACATACGTACATATATAGTTGATCCCATGCGATAATGTAATTATAAGTTTTAAAGCATATTTACCGTTTTCTAGACCAGTCTTCCATTTTTGTTTCCCTGTTTTTGTCATGTCTTT
>JAODVM010061110.1:0-17664 GCA_025400095.1 Phenganax marumi | reverse complement strand
TTTTTTGTAAAATACGTAATTCAGCCAGGTTGGCTGCGAGGTATTTTTAATTAAACTATCTATCTATCTATCTATCTCTATTATTTGATTCATTTAAAGCAAGAATTGCAATGTACGTTTTTATGCAAAAATTTCTTAATATCCCGCAGTTTTGCTGTGAACATCTAAACATTTCAAGTTCTTATACTTGCCAGGCCATACAAAATGTGGAAAAAAATAATGACGTCCACTCTCTTTGGCAACTCTTGTTCCTGTTGACCTACTACCAACGTTCATTTGATAGAATAAAGAGGAACTTTGACGTGAAGGTTGGTTTGTTTTCCCTAGTTTATTTGTCACGGTGCGGCTATCACTTGGAGAGACTTGCAAAACATTCATTTACCTGAGTTCGTCCCACAACAACATGACATTACAAAGACTTAACCCTGGTTTCCATATAGTGGTAAACGTCGTAAAGACAGAGGTACGATACCTCTCAACGGCCAAAATATTTTATCTTCTTGGTAGTATATCTCAAAGAAAACATGCATGTTGTCCACTAATCATTGCTTTGCTAAGAATTTGTTTTCAAATGCTTTATTTCGGATGTTTAGAAAGTTTGTGACTCTATCATTACGACGTTTACGTCTATATGGAAACCAGAGTTTACAAAACATTCATTCGCCCGAGTACGTCCCAAAACAACATGACTTCACATTACTACTTCTCTTGTTTTCGTAAGGCTATCACCGGGAGAAGCTGTTCAATAATAACCTGTGTTTGTTTTTAGCGATCCATTAGTTTGAACTACACAGTTGAAATAAAAAGTCGCTTGGAAGCTCACTTTCAAGAATATATTGATACAGGTAGTTGCACTATTTTATATAATATTTGAATAATTTTTGTTCCCTTCTAGTATACTATCACAGATATCAATAACAAGACTCTACTGCATGTATATTGATACGAATGGACCCATCGCTCAGTAGATTCAATTTTGATCTACAGCCCGACAGCTAAAAAGAGCATGGTAATATTAGTAGTATAACTGCAGTTTCGATGCAAAATGCTGTAAAGGCCCGTTTACACGGGCGATTTTTGCTACGACTTTAAGTGCGATTTTCTCCTTTTGGATGATGTGAAGGAGTGAATGAGTTAAAAATGTTCCTGGTTATGTAATCTCATAATAACACCATTCAGTAATCTACTCCTTCACATCCTCCAAAAGGAGAAAATCGCAGCAAAAATCGCCCATGTAAACGGGCCTTAAAATGCGAAGGGTGTAGCCATGCGAAGTTTGCAAATTTTTTATATTTTTGTACTAAGTAGCCGAAATTGGTACGTTTCTCGAGATTTTCAATTTAGGTATCAAATTGCGTTTCTATTCTGTTTAAGGACTGGAGGAGTTGAAAAGATATTTTATGAAAGCGGTTGACTCCATGAGCCCTGGACTGGCAAGTTACATGACGTACCACGGTATTTCTGATACTCTACCGCTGGAACTCGCCCAACAAAATGGTTTGTAAAACTTGGTAGTTTTTACCAATTAAATATGTTAGTATATATCTCTCATCATAAATTATTTCCTATTACACACAACAATGCCTGTATTAAGGTCAGGGATTGAACAGAAAAACCATGAGTCATATAGCATGAATTTGTAGAATCCCTGCCCTTGATATAGGCACTTAAATCCACCCAAACGTTATATTTACCTACGATCCCTGGTTCATGGTATCAAAGTTTTAAATTGTTCAAATATTGTAAACACGTAGAATCCCTGACCTTGATATAGATACCTCAAATTAATCAAATACTATAGTTAGTTACAATCCCTGACCTTCATATAGATCTTCCAAGTAGCTCAAATAATGCGATATGTACAACCCTGGGGCCGGTTGTTCGAAAGGTGGATACCACTATCCACTGGATAGTGATTTTTTGTAGCCTTCGTAAAATTTCCCATTGATCGTTATAACATAACACTACGACTTGTAACGATAGATTAAAGTGTCTAATATATACATTGTTGACCAAAATGGAAGCTTCGACATGTTTTGTCCAATTTTAAGAATGTTGAAAAATTCACTATCCAATGGATAGCGCTATCCAACTTTCGAACAACCGGCCCCTGATCTTGATATATCGTATTTTGCATCTTTTAGTGCCGTTGGAAAGTTTGATAACGAAATGTAACGAAATGCAAATCTCTCTTCCAAATTTCTTAACACTGCGTTCCATGATGAAAGGGTGCTGACAAGTAAGTACATCAGGTTTTAATACCTATTGTTCATGTTATTGTTTACGCATTATGTGGCTAGCATAATTCTGATGAAGTCCTAATACTGCTTGGATTAATTTTGATCCAATCTGAGAGCTGAACTAATTTTGATCTAATCCAACGTCTACCGGCTATACTTCGGTCCACTGTCTTAGCTATTCTTTTCCAGCTTTTCTCCCAGGCGAAAACAAAATTGTGTTTATTAGACTGTATGTCACTATGTCTTCATAATACTTATTACTTGCAAGAGATCATAAGCTCTTATTAATTCGCGACTTATTGAATTAAGCATGAAGTTTTGAAGTGAAAGATGAGATATTTCGAGTGAAAGTTGAATTGGAATCCTCTCGAATGAAATATAAAACCTTTGCAAAAATAATAATGTCTTGAATAAAAAAGCAGGAATCGTTGATGAGTAAAATCCCTGCAATGAAGAGTAAAAAGTTATTTCATTGCAAGAGTAAGGTTTTGGGTAAAGTTTGGAGTGTCCAACCGAGTTTAAAGTCGTTCAGCGTTCAATAAAAAAGTTCAGCAGCAATATTAAAGATGTTCCAAAACCAAGTAATAAGCAGTATTGCTTGTCATGCGGCAATCATTCTGTTTATATCATTTTTGGCAAGCTATCTTGCAAATATTTTTTAAAAAAACGTTTTAAAGCTGCTTTCCTATACGTGCGGCCAATTGGCTCTTTCGGTCTGGTTTAAACTTTGACCGCTATTACGTCAAACCTGAATGCATTGGCAAGTCGCTCAGAAAAGTCGAGCATAGGATATTACAAACATCCCTTTTATGTAGAAGCAATTTGCGCATATAGCTAATCAGGAATCGTAAGGAAAGACTTCTCATTTTTCAATTTCTGTTTTTATACCCATGTATAGCGAAAACGAAACACGTATAAAGCGAAAGCACGCCCCGTGGATTAATAACACATGATAACACATCACGCCACCACCACATTTCCTGCTCGCAAACTATGCTAATTACGATCACGTCCGCGCGCTGTATGTTTCATATTATATACACGTCTGTAGTGTTATTTGACTATTTTTACATGTTTGAACAAATGGCAGTCACGCGCGTGGTTTATCTTCACATGCTTCTCACCAGTGGAGAATTTTTTCATTATTCCACAAAGAATGAAAAATTTGCTAACTTGAATAAATGCGAAAACTTTATAATTTGCGCGTGTATTTTGTTTATGTGCATAAATCGCGTAGATCGTTCTCATTTCCGCGATATTCCAAATATTGTAAATCCGTTTTCGCAATTGTTTTTAATTGTTTTTATCATAGAGCCTGGTCGATCACGAGAAAGAGAATTTTTTTTTCATTTGCATAAAATGCGCAAATTTGCGTAATTTCATCGTACAGTGCGACGTATTATTTTATCTTAGTTTAAAAATCATTAAAATCAGCTTAGTTTGTTGTAAAAATAAGGACTATCCACTATAAGCAAAACAATTTTCTTATTGGCATAAATACGCGGCTTGTTGAAAGAGTTTCACATAAGGCGCACTACACTTTCAGTGCCATTAGTTTTCTATTGTCTTGATATAAATCTAGATCACATAAAATTTGTTTATTAAATAATAAACAACAACACACGTGCTACCATACACGCACACACGGGCTACCATATCATAACTAAGCTCGCAACAGGTGTATGAGTTAAATAAAACCTTTAAACGTGATATGGAATTCTCGAAATGTTTTATCCACGCAATGATACATAATCCCTATTTTGAAATAAACACCCTCTTGAAACGATTATAGACAAGATGAGAACGCTTTTGAAAAGAAAATTCCCCGTGACATAACAGCGATTGAATACGTATGTGCGTAATTGACTAAAGATGTAAACAACTTTTTTGCGGCCTACTGATCTGCCAGATCTCGCTTGAAAAGTCACGAAGTTTGTCAGATGTTTTCGAACGAGGGGTAAATTTCTCTGACAGGAAGCGTTCGAAAATTTTTGGGATTGAAAAATCTCCCCACTTTTTCTTGGGATTGTGGTATTGTTTGCGAAAACTTGAAGGATTTTGGGATTTTTTTTAGGCTTTATATTTTAATTTTGTGCGAAGTGTACGAAGATATGTCCGAGTAATTTACCCCTCTTTTTCGGATATTCGTCTGGAACTTTGCCATAAGGCCCGTTTACATGGGCGATTTTTGCTGCGATTTTTGGTGCGATTTTCTCCTTTTGGAGGATGTGAAGGAGTAGATTACTGAACAATGTTATTATGAGATCTCATAACCAGCAACATTTATAACTCATTCACTCCTTCACATCCTCCAAAAGGAGAAAATCGCACATAAAGTGGCAGCAAAAATCGCCCGTGTAAACGGGCCTATAAGCCGGCTTTCACCAAACAACATCGCTCGCCAGTAGATGGTGGTAGATTAGCTGTTATCATGACAAAACTTTACCTTAATATACGTGCAGTAGACTACCATTGCCTTGTATATAGTGAATACACATAAACAAGATGAAGTTTTATATACTCTAGTTGTTATAATCGACTGAATTTGACCAGCATTCGGTGATACTAAGCTCATCATAGCTTACAGAAATCGTATTTATGTCTTCCTCCTGCAACCAAACTGAAAGGTCTTTAATACAAACTTGCGAATCTAACTATAGCCGGGTTTAGCACATAAGTGTAGGTTGGAACGACTTTCAAGGAATGAGGAAGTGTTCTTGAAATCTGGTTTATCCACAGTTTTAAGCTAGTAAAACGGACTTTGTACAACCGGCTCCAGTTTAGTGACTTAAAAACTGCATGGGAAGAATAATATGATTTTATCGACATTTTAGCCCAGTGGTTGAACGGCTTTAATCGCCATTAATCGTAGAATGTTTTGGCTATTTTTATTCAATCAAGCTTCGGGTTATAGCTGATTGACGCGCTCCGTGCTAATCAGTTGCTTCTGTCCCGTCGCGCAAATACAATTAGCGCGCGATTGATGTAATCTTTCGTTATTTTGCGCACGTGTATTTTCCCGTAGTCATATGACAATCATGATTTCTGCAGATAAGGTAACAATATTTGCGCATCAGACAGATGTGCACGAATATGGCGAACTAGCGCATTTTATGCAAATTATCAATTTTTTTTGTTTGTAGCAAAAGGAAATTGTCACTCGTACGTGCTCTCAATATATTGTTTTATTTATCAAAATTGAATAATATCTTTGTAAATTTAAATCTACATACTGCAAATTTAACCGGGCACAATGTAACGTTTTATGACGCACTCTTAAGAATAACTTAATTCCTTTAAACCCGCTTATAAAAGCCCATTGCTACTACTCTTTAAAAACAAGAAGCAGAATCGAGAACCACTACTTCGGAAATTTTAGATTTTCGCTTTTGGAAATGAAAGAATAGAAATATTTTCGAGTGCTCTTTGCGGGGACTTTTGAACTTAACCACACGTTTCAGCCTACAAGGCGAAAATCAATTTCAATGTGAAAATATGTAAGTTGCACTTGTTAGTGTCAAATTACAGAATGCTCTTATATGCGGGTTTTTGTTATGCTACATCTACGCGCATTGTAATTCAACAGATTAAGAAAATTATGTAACGAAACTGTTTCCTTGTTATTTCACGCTCAAATATGTGCGTTATTTTTATGAACTATCGTAATATAAACCTGCTCACAAGGCAAAAAGAATGCTCTTGAATATTAAATAAAGTTCTTGAATAGTGTATACCAATCCATATAATATGCTCCAAAAGTTTTGCATAATTGCAAAGCTACCTCATTTCTGCGGTTAGTAATTTCATGGAAGAGGAGCGTTCGCGCGCAAGCAGCGAGAAATCGTCGTCCTCGTCGGTCGATAATGCATTCGGCGAGCCCTGGTAGCACCCCCACTCGGCGTTCGAGGATGGCCAGGGGTTGGCCATCTCGTGTGGGAAGCTCTGACTTCGCGTACGATTCAAGCTGCCTTTGATCAACATTTTCGCCAAGGAAAGCCCAGCTCCATTTTGCGCATACACTTTCGATTTATCAGCATTATCTCCGTTTAATAATCGCTCGGCATAGCGTGGTTGATTATAGACATTGCTATTGTTTTCTGATTCGTTCCAGCTGTTTGCCTCACCGCCAAGCACGACAGCACACGCAAACTCCCCGAAATTGTTATTGGAATCTGTTCCATTGTCGGCGTTTCCCTTGGCTTTTTCGGTGCGCAAATCGCCGTTTCGTGGGCGCGTGACCTCTCGATGCTGTCCAGACGTTATCAAGCCGTTGCTCCAACCAGCACGATCCATACGTTTGGCTTGGTACAGCGCAGAACGGACGGTAAATGCGTCGTGCATTGCTATACATATATCATTCGACTGCGTCGAGTTTTCGCAGTGCACAACGTGCGCCCGAAACGAACGCGCTTCACGAACCACGAACGCAAAAGCGCAACGATTTTCGTCGCTTGTGTTACAAAACGTGATATTTATTGTTTGATAGCGGAATATTACTGCATCTTCGGCAGGCGCATACAGGGAAACACAATTTGCGCTTACGAATAATTCTCGTTTCGCCAGACTCTTCACAGTGCTTTTCGTACTGTACCTTTGGTATATCTCTCGGACAGCTTCGTTCGTACAGCCTTTTCCACGGCCATCGGAGCTTCGAATTTCGCTGGAGCCCAAATATCGAACTTTCCAACTTCTGCCTGCAATTACTTGATCTTTTTCGTCTGCATCGTCTCCCGTGAGACGAATATGGCCTCTCTTCGGCATCTTTGTTCAAATCACCCGTGCGGTCTTTGCCTCTTGACGTAATACTGTCTCTACCTACGTGCACCGCGACGCTTTTATGCGAGCGTTCGTAAACAAGAAGCGGAAGTTGTGGTAAGTTTTACCATGGTTGGAGAATAATTGGCAAGGTTATAACCCGGACTGCACATCTGGACTTGTTGGGCTACAACCTCTGTAAGATTTTGTTGTTGACGATTTACACTAACGGACAACGATTTCTCTCCGTCTATGCGAAATGATTTATTATTCATAGTTTTTACGCTGTCTAAAACCACATGATTTTATTCTGTTTAAAAGCCAAAGGAGTTTACGCTGCCTAACCACGCTATAAGATTTTGCTGTTGTCCAAATGATTTTACCCTGTCTAACGCTGGACGATTTTACATGTCTACCGCCCGACGATATTGTTTTGTCTAATTACAGACGACTTTACTTTATCCAATGCCTGGCAGATTTATTCTAACGTAAGACTATTTTACACTTTTGAGACTCCTGAATCGTTTTGGATCAGATCGTCAAGAAATTATGGCAAAACACTTTTAGTAATGCTTTCAGTGTTTACCAAACGATCTGATATCACGAAAAAAGGCTGAGACTAGTTGTCAATTAAAAATCTATAGTTCGTTTAAGAAAGAGTTTTTATCTCACGAAATACTTTGTATTTTGTTCTCAAATTTGCAATGGACTTGTCTTTCTTACCTCCGAACTTAGTTACGAAATTTCGACTAATTTCATTTAGAGAAAACAAAGAGAGAAGTGATTAAATACAGCAAAATTGATTTTTGCCCTGTTGTTCGTTCCAGTCTTTTTGCTCACGGTTCAGATCACTTGGTATATACACCTTGGTCGTGACCACAGAAGCATGTCATTACATACTAATGTATTTTATTTATATTTGCAGATATATACGTATTCGGTTTCTATTATGCTGCATTACACAATTGTAACTGTGGTCTCCGAAGCTTTGAGCTAACAAACCCGTCAGGTATGTTTGAAAAGGTCCGGATTGAGCAGGTTATGAGTCCATGTGATTTACAGCCTCAATGCAGGTTTTTCATCGAAAGCGAGGTTGTTACCATAGAATTACATGGTTCTATTTTTGAGCGAGTGATGACATATTTGTGTCGTCAGGTTTTCGGTGACGTGTGGAGAGGTTTGACCTACTTGACTTCGCGCAGGAGGATGAATGACACAAACGTGCTGACCATGATTTTCAAGAGTTATATCACGCCCTGTCCGGCTGAATTTAGTTAATTCTATCCCATTTTTGTTTCACTTTTCAAAACAACAAGCAAGTTTTCCTTTTCGTTAATTTGGCTCCAGTCCCGAGGCCTGTTGTTCCAAAGGTGGGTAACGCTATCCATTGTATCGTGAGTTTTTCTAACCTTCGTGAAGTGTTCCATTGATTGCTATAACACAAAACTATGACTGATATCGATTGATTAAAGTCTCTAATATTTATAACGCTGAACAAAATCGACGTTTCGGGTTTTTTTGTCCACTTTTATGAACGTTGCTCTGTGTTCTGTGCTCTGAATAGCGCTCTATCCAACTTTTGAACAATTGCCCTTGGGAGTGAACCAATTTTAATCCAGTCCAGTCCACCAAGAACGAGTCAACTTTGATCAGCTCTGGGATTTAATTCACTTTGATCCTGTTTGAAAACTGAATTTATATTTCTAGGACTTAGATCATTTTTAGAACGACAGACTTAGGAGCCTGAATACTCAGGAGGATAAAGTTTTCGTGTGTACAGTCCCTGATCTTGAAATGTGCAATTCAATCATTCAGTTATCTTTAAACATGTACAATCCCTGACTTTAATATAGACACTTTAAAAGCCTCCTGTAAAGTGTAGAGTAAACTCTTGATTCGTATAGACAGAAAGTCGTCTTGTGTCACAGCTGTATGAACTGTAATGAGAGCACAGTGAAACACCTGCGATTCACATGAAGGCGTTAAGGTATTTCACTCCTACGCTATAAGTAGAATACTTGACATCATCTGCTTTCCATTTCCAGCGCTCCCCTCGGCGAGAAAAGAGTAGGAGTATGTTGTAGTGATACTAGCGGGAATAACGTTACGCAAACACCATTTGGTTAATATTTGTATCCCACTATCGCTAAGTTCTGGTTAAGAAAAGATAAACTTTGCTGAAGGATTGTCTTCGTGTGCCTGGGTTTTGCGGAAGTGATTCGCTGTGTTCCAAGCACGTTTGATAATTCGTGAAAAAAAAACAATCGCGAGGCGCTTCCTTGAATGAAACGCGTTTCATCATGCGATGTCGACCTTTAAACCTACTTCAAAAATAAGCTTGAAGTGGTACTGTCGCGGCTCGTTTGATCGTCGTCAATGAAGCAGATTTGAGAACGCCTGGAACGTTGTCGAAGTTCTCGTTTAGTTTGTTTTTGTTCTGGTCAGTCTAGTTTTAATAGGATTCCCACACGTTTACGCGCACCTGATTATTATCTCTTTGACTGGTGCGAACAATTACAATAGAACAGTATACAGGAGTATTTTCTATAGAACGAGTCATGACACTTTTCGCGTTTGTCTTTAAGAATTAGCTACAGAACATTTTCAGTTTATAGGTTATAACCATAGCCTGCTGGTACAGGCTATGGTTGTAACTGTCGTAAAGTTAGAGTCACGATCTCTCTTTACGGCCGTAGATAGACCCTGTATCATCACACAGTCGCAGCTTTATGCTATTATAATTTAAACCTCATACAACAACAGTCGATGATCGCGTTGATAACGGTCCATTGTCATCAAAGCGAGAATGTCCGAGCGGGCGATGAAAACCGGTAAAGCGAAAACTGCGTAATAATTTTGCTGTGTGCGAACATGTTAATTAAGGCTTTAGTTATCTTTAATTATCTTTAATTATCTTTAATTGTCTTTTAATTATCCATGGCGCGAACGCACTCGAGAGTTAGAATGCGTCTCGGACAAAATTGACAATCAAGATGGCGGATCAGGATCGCGGAGATTTGACTTGTCAAAGACCATTTTGCTGCGCCCGCTCGAACCTTTTCGCTTTGTTGGAAATTGGGCTGTAAAAGGTGCATGTGCTTTCCTTTAACCATTCGTCAAAATTTTGTTCATCATGTCATGGGATCTTTTGCTCACAAACAAACAAGTAAAGAAACGAACGCAAACCTACAAGGTGGTACAGGAGTGAAAACGGAACCTTGTGGCGGAAGTGATAAAATTGTATTTCGGAATTTATTCTGGTCAAAGTGGTCAAATCGAGTTTTTACGTAACACTCGTCGTGATATCTTAGAGGAAGCTAATCTTTCCTACGTCACATGCGCTGCGCCCAGAATCCTGAATGAGACGATTAGCGTGAATTTACACCTTTTCATGCGCAGTACGTTTTTGGGATCAGGCGACTGGGAACTGGCTGTTTTCAATGGTCCTTTCCAGAATAGACAGAGATAGATAGATGGTTTTATTAAATATTTTATTAGAATGCGCTACAGTAAAAGGTTTATGCGCTTTCCCTTGACTCCTGTTAAAATTATGTTCAATGTATCCAGCTAGGCTGTGGGGCTAAACTTAGTATTTGCTTTTGGCCTCTCAGCCTCGCTCTTATGCACTACCTATGACGTATTTACCGGATACGCGTGATTTCCGAGTTTCAAATGACGGGCAGTAATTTTGAAATGGTCATCTAAGCCTTTCCGTAACTTTGACTGCTTCAGACGTAGCGGTTTCAATTCCTCGTTGCACAGCTTGCTAAAATTTGAACAATTCTTCCGCAAACTTGATCCCTGCACGCATTTGTTCAAAGTCACGTGACGGCATGCCAATAATCTTTGGTAAATGATTGACAGATAGTTGACCAATCACAGCTTGTTTTGGTGACCACATGATACTTGCAGTAGCACGTGAACTAAGCGTTTTTTCTTGCCCAGTGAACTCAAAACAACTGGAACGGCAATTCGTACGTTTTCGTTCTATGATTGGCTGAGGCAAAATTAAAGGCCAAAGGCGGGAACCGCGCAATAAATTTCTGTTTTATGAGGACTAAGGCGAGTTTCGAAGAGTGAATTTCAGTGTAAAACTTGTTTTTTAGCGAAAAAAGGACAAGAAAATACTACTTTTTAAAAGAAAAATTCGATTCTAAAAAGTAAAACTTGGCTTATTGGGTAGTTTCAAGTGTTTTACATCATTTGTTAGCAAAAAATGCAACGGTGTCGGGTGCATTTTCGAGATATCGCACGCTGGCGAACGGAACTTCAACATTCAACTCTTAAAAAATATGCTTAAAAGTCATTTGCATCTTTAGAAATGCTTTTTATAAAGCATTAGGTATGGTTAAAGCTCTTTTAACTTTGTTTTTATTCAATTGCTACTTCAAAGTATGACAAAATTTGGCTTCAAAGATGGCGGCGAAGTTATCGTTCCAAGTCAGTCTCTTAGAGTTCACTGTTCTTGCCCATTGAACTTCTGTTTAATGTTCTTGCCCATTGAACTGTAATTCAATGTTCTTGCCCGTTCAACTCGAGGAAGAAAACGTGGCGGGACATTTAAAATTTCACGTTCAAGGTTTACATTTGTAAAGTATGTTATGTTCTAACTATACTGAGTTAAAGACTGCTTATATTTGTCCAATTGCGTTGAGATAATCGAAATTTACTGACAAAGTTGTTGACAATTTTTCAAATTTGCTTTTAGGATTCAAGTATGTTGCTTATAAACTACGAGGATTTCATGGTAGGTAATAAAAGTTTTGACTGTATTGAGTTAATGCACAGCTAAATTTTCCGAAATTATGCGCAAAGCTTCGCAAGTTTATCAACAAATATTTTGACAAATTGTTTATATGGCCAGGAAAATTGCCTGTTGTAGGACAGAGTAAAATATGAAAAATAAGTTGCATCCACTGCTACACACTTTGTCTCATTGAGCAGCCTATTAAATGAGCAAGAGTCTTCTGTTTATGAGTAACGTCAGCTAGTGTAGACCAGTAAAGTAGCACACACTAGGATACATTAGAACTTGATCACTCAACAACAAAAATTAGTAGATGATGTTTTTAACCCATAAAGAAGAAGGGTCTCGCACTAACAACTAAAATAGTCTGGTGTTCATTGTCTAATGTGAAACAACAGCTGGTTTATATTTTTGTATGCAAATACATCTTTACAGCCTTGACATGTAAATAATTTGGTCACACTATGAAGTAATATAAGATGAAATTTGGCATGTCATTCAGTGACCCAATTTTTTTCCTACTATTTTTATTGAATTAAAAGCTATCTTTCTATTTCTTCATGCTTGGTGTCAACGTCAAGCTAATTAAGCCTAGAGTGTCCGAGGTAAAAGCAATATTTGTCATTGTGCATGACACACTTCTATTCAATGATATCAATAAAAAAATTAGCATGTGTAGTTCTTGACAGATCAGATTTAATTTCATGTTTCTTAAAGTTTTAATAATATATATTTTTTAAAATTAATCAGGGTGTTAGCCAAAATGAAAAAAATTCAGTGTTGTAATTAAATTGTGAACTTCAGTTTTTGTTGCACAAAGAAGAACCCCATCATACCAGCCTCAACTTAATTTCTTAGTTACTTTCTGTGTTGGTTCAGTAGCACTTATAATACAAAATTTGAATCATTCCACTTCAAATAAAATAGCCATAAAGGATACTAGCTGTTTGTAATTTATGTTATTTTTGCCTGTGCTAAATTTTGTAATTTGCTAGGTAAGTGAAATGGTGAAAACCGCATATAACACTGAATTTTCGACTGTTGCTAGCACCCTGTTAATGTTCTTAAACTTTTGGCCGCCATCCTTCCAAATATTTTTTCAATTTCATACAATGCAATTTGTTCATACTGAAATCCGTCATCAAGATATCATCATCTAGGCACATCAACATCTCTCCGTCTATCAACTCTGATTCAAACTTTACAATATATCTGTCCATTCCCAACTCTTTAAGAATCCCACTGACTTGTCTCACAGAGTAATGCGATACATCAAGGCGTTTGGACACATTTTCATTGTCACTAGTGACTGATATTCTGGGCACATCACTTTCATCACTTTGGGATGAAATACTACTGCTGTCAAACTTCAATTCAGGCTGCTCAGCTGACTTGGAAAAGTCTACAGGAATTGAATGATGTAGACAGTTACACTTTGGTCAGCATTTTTCGTATAGTACAAAGTTTTGGTGGAGGAGAGGCCAGCTGTTCAAAACCTGAGTAGCTTTTTCTTGGTTGACGTAAATGGTGAAACAAAGTTTTGAACTGCTTGTTTGTATAAAAGTGAAAATATTTTTGCAGGAACCTCGACTGGAGCAATAGAAGTCTTACTTTGAAAGATTTTGAAATTTAAATTTTAAGTTTGGGGTAACAGTAATTTAGCTTCAAGCAAGTGGCCCCTTTGTGTTCTGCTTTAATTATTAGTTTACTCGGTCTAGTGCCAGACAATTTTATACAGTAGGATGAAGCCCTTGCTACTTCACGGGTTAACCACTTATCTACCAATTCCTGTTGGTAACTCATTCAACCGCAATGCAATTCGCTGTGATTTAACTTGGCACAGTTTAACTCTTGCAGATAAAGAGCCAAAAGTTTGATAATTTTATTGGCAGAAATACCTTGTCCATTTTTCTCCAAACAATTTCCGGACCTTTGAGGCTTTGGCGGAGGTCTCTTTCGGCTCGAGTTGCTTCCACTTTTTCTTTCCAACCTTCCTTGGTCATCCTCCAATGGCAACTCTGTGCTTTCACAATCTGCCAACTGATCTACATCAGAGCTTGGTGTTTCCACTTCTGGTGCCGGCATTGCCAGTTGGCTACTTGTTGCATCTGATTCTTGAAGCCCAGGGTCTGGTTTCAATTTCTTGACCTCTGAATAGCCACTGATCTCTTGTGTCTGGAGTGATGATGCATTCATGAACGTCGAGGAGTTTATAAGTTCCTTATAGGGGTACTCGCTCACCGAATTCCGAGGCTTGAAAGCACTGATCGCATCAATGTACTTGAAATTATACAAATCCATGCCTTTGTTTAAGGTTTTGCAGATTTCAGAGTAGGCTGGGGCGTGTTTCAACATCCCTTCGCAAACGGCAAGACGGATGTCGATCTCTCGGGGAAAGGTCACCACTGTGCGATGACCATCTTGGGTAATGGTCGTAGCTATTACAATATTTTCCCTGTACGAGCTCTCCAAGTAGATAGCACCAAGCGATGAATTAAAAAAGCTCGAATTGCCTGGCCGCCCCTGTTTGCCCACGACAGTGGGTGGGTCCACAAATTGCACATATACGGGCATTGAGAAATGGCTTAGTACCTCAGGTAGATAGTACTCTTTACCATCGGCCAGGGGTTGAAATCCCGCCACGCAATCTTTAGGTAGTTCTATAGTCTGGTCGTTCTGATTGACGCAAATCAATTTCTCTTGTCCTTTCTTATTTTTATCAATACTTTTTAAGTAGAGCTTATCACCTACATTCAAGACCTCTTCGTCGTTAGCTAGACTGTAATAGCCTTGTGAGATTCGAACATATCGTGGGAATGCAGTACATAACTCTTCCACACTTTCGTAAACATCTTTCAAATCAGACGGACGAACTTCGACTTTATTCTGACAATCTAACGGTATATTCACCTCTTTACCACGAAAATCCCGACCGTATAGTTTATCTGTGCTCTTTATGCAATGTAACGACAGCACTTGGTCGGCTCCCAGACTCGAGTCTTCATCATCACCGTAAAAGCCCTCCACAACTTTGACAATTTGTGGCAACGAAAATTTCCTTAAAAAATCGGAAACTTTATACGATTTTGGGCTCCATTCTAGTTTACTGATTTCCAATTGTTCTGATTCGCTTATGGTTTCCATACGGGTGGTTTATCGGCCTTTTTTTTACGCTATTTTATTCAAATTGATTAGGAGTTTATACAGTGTAAGCAAACAGCACACCTTGCACTTGAAACTTGATATCTCATCAGACTGAATAAATGTTTATTCTGTCAATATTCCGTGATCGAAAGTGAAAGTCCTGCTGTTGTAATGTGCATTGTAGTTAGATTGCCTTTTTAGTGTCCATAGCAATAGTCAGGGATTGTACTTAAAACGCTGTAGGCGTGTAAAAAAAAATTTTTTTTATTTCTTATTCCAGGAATGAAACTAATGCTAACGTGTAGAAACGTCATCGTATTGGTGATGTGAGGTTTGAACTGGACTTCACCATTAAAAGGTATGAATTTGAACATCTTTTGCTGGAAATCAAACATTACTCAGAACGTACTGATCTGATTTATTTCCACATGTCATTGCCTCATCTGCCATTATACCATTGTCATTGTTCCTTATGCTCATGTAGCCCCTCCTACACTCTTTTAAAAGTGTTCGCGCATCCCAGGGAAAGACACTTGGTACTTTCACAGTATGTAAACTATGCTGCTATTTCACAATTTTTACTATTTAACAACCCAACATGGGTCTAAAAAAACAAATCTACAAGTAGGCCCTCAAAGACTACATACCTCCTCCAATGTGTTTTAGTATACCACAGATCATATATTACCGCCAGGGAGATGCAGTTTATTTGCATAATAATAACGCAGAGTCGCAATCAAATGCTTCGTATTTAGACACGTTTAGTCCACGTCCATCCAATTCTCTACAGCCAAACGCTGCCAAAACATTAATGATTGGACTTTGTGACAAGAATTTCAATTGTATATGAACTGTCCATGAGGATCCGAAAGTTCACTACTTTAAAATTAAAGTGTAAGTCTAATCCAGCAGGCCCTCACAGACTGCATACCTCTGCTGATGTGTTTTAGTATGGCACAAATAATAGTAACTCTGATGGTACCCAATTTCTTTGCACAAGTCAGAGTCGCGATTAATCAGTGTAGTTCAACACAAAGGCGTCGCTTTAAGACGGATTTACCAGTCCATATCTCACCCAGTTCTTTGCTAAATTCTACTAATACTTCATCAGTTGGTCCCGTTTTCCGTTCGCCTATGAAGTCTAGAGACGTTCGTCAACATCTGTTCAAAATATTTTTTTATCAGATATTTTACCTACTGACAAACAAAGGGAAGAAACCACTATTGAATAGTGAGTGGGGATTGTAAATTCTTCATGTATTTAATATTCGGACGCTGAGATTTAGATGCTAGCGTACGTGAACGAACGAAAGCGTTCTACAAACGCATGCTATCGCTCTTTTAATTGAAAATATTGTTGATATCACAATATCAACTTGCGGTTGAGAGTTTTTGTGTTTTTTTTGAAGCGCCATTTCGTTAGTTTTGCCAATTTGTCGGACAACGAAGAGAAGGCCATTTGAAAAGTATTTTAAATACAATTTTGCTACAACTGGTTTTGTTTTTTGGTGATTTTATGATATTGCGTTCAGCGTTTCTTGGTCTTTCACTTGTGATAGCTAAGATGACTGAATATCGGTGTTCAAAGACCGTTCTTTAAAGATCATGCTTCATAACTGAAAGACGCATTGCTTAGTTTCCATCTCTCAATTTTTCGCCAATTGGGATTTTGCCGCTTTTGCTCACAGCATGCAGCTGGTATGAAACAATGAATGTGTTGCCAGTGAAGACGTTTCAAATAACTGCGTCACGCTTAGTTGTTGCTCGCAAACATTTCAAGAACGTGAAGCAATTTTACACCCCGTTGTAAACAATCAGCAGAGATGCGCTTTTCAGCAAGTGCGATTTACGCCTCGACCGAGGAACTGAATTTCGTTGAACATCAAGAAAGGCTATAACATATATATATAGTCAGGCCAGCTTGTTGTAAACTTGTGACAGAAAAATTATGGAGTTATCTTGGAGCGAATCAGATATAGCATTGGAAGAATTT
Source organism: Phenganax marumi (assembly GCA_025400095.1). Classification (NCBI taxonomy): domain Eukaryota; kingdom Metazoa; phylum Cnidaria; class Anthozoa; order Malacalcyonacea; family Clavulariidae; genus Phenganax; species Phenganax marumi. Next base: position 785 of record JAODVM010061110.1, on the reverse strand, counting down.
TTGAAGCGTTTCAAACTTCCGCAAGTTGTTCAGGTGATGTATTCTCAGTCTGAATTTTACAGTTAAATTAATGTAGGAATAATATATCGCTCGTTTTGGTGGTTTTTTAGTATGTGTATTATCCTTGTTAAGTTTACTCAATGTTGTCCTGTCAAAAAGAAAAAACTTGCTATCATGCATGGGGCGCAATACAAATCATATAGTCAACCGAGCTCTCCACTTGTACCGGTGTGTATGTCGCTATGTTCAACATCAGCGCACCATTCACTATCACTTAACTTTCAAATCTGATCTACGAAAGATCGTCTTTTAACAACGAAAACCTTTAGCGTTAAATTGTTAGCTCACATGCGCATGTTGTCTGACCAATAGAGTTTTCACTGTAACTTTCAGTTTTGTTTAAACATTTTATGCAAATTCGAGGAATGGTTTGTGTTATACATTCCAGTTAGCTTTTTAGGCTGTTTAATATCCCAAAGTACTTTGTTTGTTTAGAACTAAATCACGAAATGTTTTTGAAGAGTTAATATTCATTGATTTCCTCTAAGTTTCCGAACATAACATTCATAGAAGAATTTTCATATCGTTTCCGGAAACTTTATCAATATCTAGAAAAGAAAATTTCTTGCAGAGGACAAAATATTGCATTTTTTCTGTAAAAACACGACACTTGTGCATGTCGTCTATCCCTGACTTTGATAAAGACACTTATTGTGAAAATGTATGTGCTGTAAAGTTTGCAATTCTCATAATACCTGGCCTTGATAGAGACATTACAGTGCAGC
>JAODVM010061109.1:0-36403 GCA_025400095.1 Phenganax marumi | reverse complement strand
CTGTTAAGGAGCAATAATCACCAACAAATGTTAACTAGGCTGAAAGATCTTGTACATTTCTTTGTTTTATTACCATTGAAAATCTTTGCAGAGCATCGATAGCAGCAAAATCTGACCCGCTCCGATAGCAGTCCGGTGTAGTGTAAACGGGGCTATATAGCCAACCATTTGCCTCAAAACGTCAAAACAACATAAGATGTATAACATTCATGTATCCTCAACAGAGTCAAGTGAAGATATGAGAAACATTTCCGTTCATCTTATTAAAAACATTGCAGAGAAAATAAAACATTCATTGCGTGCTTGGATGGGCCGTATTCCACTTATCAATGGCAATTTTGCCAGAACTGAATGTAGCTACTCTTTTGCGACTCATTCTTGTCCCAGGTAAACTTCAGGTGTGGTCATTATTGAACAGAATTAGCAAAAACAATTAATATGACGCATGACAACAATGAAACGAATGAGCTGGTTTACAAATAGGAAAATAAAACTGTTTTTCTGTTTAATAATATAAGACCTCATTTATATATGAGTACTCAAAATTTAACTTAATCCAAGTCAATTCTTTTTTACAAAATATAGTTTGTCTTTACCATATTAATATAAACACAATCATCGAAAATTTGAGCACATTGAGTAGAGCAGAAAATGAACAGGAAAAAAACGAGCTACTTATCTGCTGGTTTGGAGTTTCGTAGTTGGTGGTCATCTGTTTTTTCTACCAGTCTTTACTCTGCCATATTTTTGCTCGACTTTATCAATGTCAATTCCCTTCTTGTTAGGAAGATGTGTGTAGATGCAGCTGTCCCCGTAGATGCAGCCTGTAGTTCGCCAGAAGTAACATTCGTTGCCATTCACAGGGCCACTAGGTTTCGTCGCTTTCTCTGTTTTTTCCACACTGAAAGAAAAAAACAACATTTATTTACAGTGTGCCCCGAGAGAAAAGTGCTCTTATTAATTCTCTGCATCGAGGCACCGACTTCTCCTCCAAGTTAAAGTTCTTAAATTTTAAAGTTCTTAAAGTTCATTAAAGTTCTTAAATTTTTTCAATCAACTTCTCAGTTCTGTACTTACAATTTATTATTGTATTTCTCTGTGTTACTTGGGTATTGTATTTTCAAATTTTGTCCGCCAATCGCATGGCCCTAAAACAAGTGCAGAAGTGACGTCCTTTGCACCCCACTTACTTCATTTCAAGCCCTTTCTGCAAATTCAAACTGAACTGATATTATCAGAAACATGCTGATTCAACGTAAGATTACTTTGAGTTGATTTACATTGAGCTTCCATGCACACATTAAAATTTCGACATCTGAAACGAAGCTATAGGTGAAGAATATCAAAACAAACCTGCAATGATTGTAATGCTCTCGCAGCGCTTTCTTTATTCTCATAATTTATAAACGCACAAAAACTTTGAGGAAGAATTCGTATGGAGGTCATAGTACCATACCTACGTAGAAGAAAACGGTATTTTAGCGTCACAGAAAGCCAGTTACTATCCTGGAATAAGACACACCAGGATAAAAATTTCTTCCTGTGATGACTGAAGAAGCTATTGCAAGGTTTTCACAGTCATCTCTGTATATACTTGACCTCGAGAATAATTGAGTGAGTTGTCTTTCTGTCACTTCTTTTGGATTGATATTTCCCACCCAAAGAGTCGCGTGTGCTTCTCCATAATATCTTTGCCTACGTGAACATCATTCAAATACTATCAAGATTATGATGTGCTTAGACACAAACATCAATACTCCCAGACTCTTTGACCGAGCGATGTTCTGAGAAGCGTGGACACTAGTGTCCAGGTACCTTGGTTCATTGTCTGTTTCGTCTTCGTCGCCATCAGACACGTACATCTCATCCTCATTTGCAACGAGAGTTTTTACTACAAGTACAAACATTTGAATTACATACTTCGCAAACAAAAGGGAGAATTTGTACTATAGTGATAAATACAATATGCCAAGTACCTTTTCCTGAAAGTAGTGCATCTAAAGCTGCGTGCACGGTTCCATAAAGTCGTACAGCACGTTCACTTTGAGCATGCGCAAAACCCATATCCTGAAAACGAGGCCAGAGAGTTATAAGACAAGTAGAAATGTTCATTTTCTCACAGTGTACAGAAAGTTTTCAAAATACAATGATCTCTCAACCAGTCTACTGTAAGTGACACTATACTCTCTTATAAATCCAACTTACTTGCAACTGCTGCACACGGACTCTTGTTAGTTCAAACTTCGCGTCTTCGCAATGTTTATCAAGTTTTAATACTTGCAAAAACGCCTTCTCTGCATCAGCGTGTTGCTGCAAAATGTAGAGAAATAATCAAGCTTTGTAGAGAAGATCAACAAGAAAATAACCACGAGGTATTGATCAGTAATGGATAGATAGATGGTAAAATTCACTCTACATAACCTGATTTGCAGTGATAGGCTGAAAATGTTTACAACTTGCCTTTAGTCCAGCCAAAGCACGACCTTTACGGAAGTAACCTTTAGCCCAGTTTGGCACAAGAAGGATCGTAACTTCAGCATCTTGAAGCGCCTTCGAGTATTCTCCCAGACGATCGTAGCAATATGAACGATTACCGAAAAACCTGCAGTACAAATTTAGCAAAGTTCAGTGCTGGCCATCTCATTGCACCATCACACTTTACAATACAGTCGTATCGTTGTACGACGCAGTTCAGTAAATGACATGAATTCAAACCTGAAATCTCTGTTATATAGAGAGATTGCTTGAGTGAAATAATCTATAGCTTCCAGGTAATTTCCTTCATTCGCCTCACTGTTTCCACATGCTGTAGCATACAAAGTGTTTATATAAGAAGTATGGAAAAGGAAAATATTGATTAGTAGAAAGATAACAAAAGTGAACAGGTTAAATTCCAGTTCCAGGTTTTTTACTCGCACGTAAAAGATTATCTTCAAAACAAGCGCAAAAAGAATGGTTTAGAATATACAGTTTTAACTAATTACGTACGTCTCTATCTGTTGGTGTAGTTTTAAAACCTTTAAAATTTGGAAGGGTTTAAACTTTGACGAGCTTGTACATAGCTACATGGAATGCACTTTGGACGCCAAGGCACAAGAAAGCAATACTAGAGAAATGAAACATATTTCTATACCTGCTAACTGTCGACTTTGTAAAATCACGGGATCAACATCAGGTTCTGTTCTCTGTCTGTCTCTTCGCGGTGAATTATGTTCATTTCTATTTACAGGAGTCTCCGCCGAGGCAGTCGTACCATTATTAACATTATTGTGATTATTTACAGCAGGTGTGCGCCGTGCAGCGGCGTGATTGAAAAATGCACTGGATCTGTCCCATGAGTCATCCTACCCAACACAAGAAATGAAATTTGATCACTTGCAAATACTGATATAGCTACCATGTATTAATGTGGAATAAGTTGATTGTTTTTGTTGTATTCTGTTGTTAATGTTTTAATATGCATCCTCTAAATGATTCACGTTTTATATACAAACTTATCATTCAGGATTCGATGCAAACATCTTCTATTAAAACATTTCTCTTTTTTTCTCATATTAATAAACCTCTATTAGTTTTATAATATGAAAAGTCCAAGTCAAGAAAATCTGAAAACATGATGACTCTCACAGTCTTCCCCACACCCAAAATACAAAACAGTGTAAAACTAACAAGCGAAAATGCGAAATTAAGTGGCACTCGGGTGAACGAATGACTTAAATCCTCACATACATGAGCCTGTTCATTTGCAGATTCATCCTCTGTTCCTGATTTTTCTACTGTCGCTTTTTTGTTATTATTCGTTTTTGTATCTTGTCCTTTTGTTGGCTCTTTATTTTCTTTAGAGCTGTCTCGTTTCTCTTTGCCATTCTGTTCCTCTTCTGACTCGTCTTCATCTTCATTCTGACAAATTTCAGCAGAAAAATAACGTATTTTTTGGTATAATCTTGTGCTATACGACTTTTTCTGTTGTTAGTCTCTGTATACTTGCAGATGTCATTCAATAAACACTTGCCTCCTGATCATCTGGTTTTCGTTCTTTTTCTCGCTGTTTTCGGTTTGCTCTGTTTCTCTGAAATTAAACATGTCAGAATAAGTTAAAAAGAATTCTGCCTTGCCTGGGAAGCATAAAGAAAATTGTGCAACAAACAAAGTGAAGTTACTTTTTTCCTGGCTCTCCTCTTTTCTGCTTTCTTTTTTAACTTTTCTTCTTCTTTTATTAGTTCCTCAGCATTCTTCATCGCTTCCTAAAAACCAATGTTTCAGTTTCAAATATATCAAGAAATTTCAGAGAAAGATTCAAACTATGTATACACAAAATACACAACTTACTGCTTCGGATATTTGCGTTCGAGGTTGGGCTTGCTTTTTTTGTCTCACCTCATTCTTGTCTGCAAAATTGTGTACGTGTTTTACGTTTTGTTATTTATAGACAATGTGTATCATGTTTGCCACACGAAAAGGCTGTGACCTGAACATTCAGCAAAAACACTTACAAGATGCCGCTGTAGCCCTACTGACTCTGCTTGCCATTAAATCTGAGTATTTTGCATGATGTTGTCGACTTCTGTACACTGGGGTATCATCATCTGATGAATCTGTCGCATTCATCATATAATAATCTTCCTCATCATCAGAGTAGAACATATGATCATGATTAACATAATCTAAAAAGAAAAAATAACTCAAAATTTTTCCACTAGTATAGCAACCAGCATCTTTTAAAATGCTTGGAGTCGAAATGGCTGAGGGAAGAACGTTTTCAGAGGCTTACATCCATTATTACTGAAAAAGATATGTGCAAACAAGTCAAACATATCAGCCTAAAAAAACAAAATAATTCATGGTATAAGTACTGGACATTGTACCAGCAGCATAATGATTCACTTTTAATTACAGCATTACAATTCTAACTTTATATTAATTACCATTGATATTGTTATGTGGTCATCATCTTCTTTACTTGTCAATCTTTTATAAGCCTCTGAGATTTCTTGAAATTTCTATCAAATCATAATGCATTTAAAACATACTACACTAAAAATAATGCTTTGTCTGCTAGTAGTTCACAGCTGCAAGATGCAACGCCCATATCTTGCTTGGCATATGAGAAACTTTGAAAGTTGACCAACCTTAGTTGAGTCAGCACTATTGTTATGTTTATCCGGATGCCACTTCAGAGCTAGTCTTTTATAACTTGAACGAATTTCATCTGGAGTAGAGCCTGAAAAGCAGATTGTTCATACGTAAAAAAATTCCATGAAGCTATATATTATATAATATACATTGCTAAATGAAAAGTCAATGCAACCGTAGGATTTCACGCGATTTAAAAAATATGCATATTTTAAACAAGAGCAAATAATTGGTAATTTTACAAAAGAAATTGAATGCAATAAAAATGAAAGTTATGTCAAAACATCTTTAATCTTACCTTGATTTAGTTCAAGAACTTTAAGGGCATCAGACTTCGTCATAACCATGTTTATGCTGAATTATTTGCTATTTTGCACACACTAGTTTTCATCCGCCATCTTGATGCACTTCGCGCGAAATATGAAATACTGGGAACCACAAACGTCACTCAAATTTTTCGTTTTTGCAGAAAGAAAAGAAAATTGATTTCTGGGACAAATATTTGCAATATTAAAGGAGATACTTTGACGGAAACTGGCGAGAAAGGAGTCAAAGTGTAAATTTTTGCTCTTTTAGTCTTTACTGCAAGAAACTGATGAAATATGATGATTTGATCACGTTATTAAAAGGAGACAAGAGCCTGTGGTATCACTCATTTTGTGAATGCGGCTTCCCCCCTGCTGTTGTCATGACAATGAGACGCTTCTCGAAATGGCGACCGTGGAAGAAGAAATATATCTTCAACGAAAATACGCAGCAGTGCAATATTTAAAGGACAATAACGTGCCAGAATGTTTTCAAAATCTTCTTAACGATATAGTGGTTACAAAACCTGACGATCTGTTTGGTTATATGGTTCGATATGTTGATGTTATTCTGTGATTTTATATCGTCCAACACCATGTCAACACACTGTAAAGACACTTCAATATTCTTGTAGGCAGAGTATTTTGCAGATCAGGCGAAGGCAGCAACGATATCAAATGTAAGTTGAAGGCATCCTTTCCTCCTTTGAAATTGTTTACTTCATAGATTCTTCATGTTCAAAGTACAGGAATCTTGTCCGATTTTTTATCCATTGTAGCGCTTAGTCACGCGACTAATTAAACGCAGTTTATGCAGTTTCCGGTGACGCACTTTGAACTTCTCGAATACAGAATTCTGCTAAGTAATTATTACACAGCATAGCCTAGCCTATACTTGTAACCACAATTTATTTCCTATACGCAATGCTTAGTAATTACGCCCTAATCAAAAATTTGCTGACTATATGTAACGACGCCTATATCATAGAGTATAAAAGCAACATGTAAATATCATAAATCTATCCAGTCTATCTAATCAAGTTCAGTTCGTATATTCACACTTGGCGCTCTCAAGAGGACATCTCTTCAATCAGTTGTTGTACGATTATATGTGAAATAAATATCAGAAAACATTAGCGTTTGGAATATTCTTTTGAACTCGCAACGCAAAGCAATCCACAGATACTTCCACGCTAAACCATAACGATCTGTTGTTTTACAGGTCAAATGCCGTGAAGTTTTCAGCTCTAGAGGATGGACCAGTTATAAAGTAGAAATTGACGTTTTACTCCGCGGAAAAATCATGGTTTGCTAAAAACTGAAACGCACTTCAACCAAGTAGTGCAATTTATTCACTCAAATACTTTTCTCTAAGGCTCTCTGTTCCTGCACCGCTCCGTGCGATACAAAACCTGCAGTTGAAATGAAACCAATGGTGAAAGGAAAAAGTCCAATTCCTGGTTCAAAAACTCAAGTTACAGATCAGTCAACTGAAAATAAGGACGAGAAAATCCGATCACTTATCAATGTTATAAATACTGACATAAAATCTTCGTTGATGGGCTGTGAATTGTTTGATCAAGATATGATTAATAAAGTTTTAGAGTATGTGTTTTACTTCTCAAGAGATCGTAGGATCTATTGATCTTCTTAGTTCTTTTCACTCGTTTTAGCAATTGCCTGTCCGTGTACTAACGATTTATTCCATCTGAATAGGAGAGATTTTAGCTGTTGTAAAACTTTTTGTTATGAAGGGAGATTATTTCAAGACGAACGACAAACAACACACTAAGAGTTCCGACCGCAATTCAACTTGAAGTTTCGACAGAAAACGAGAGGACAACAAACGAGCAATCTATCCCAAACGACGAGTCAGAAGTAGAAGAAAAAAGCACAGAATCTTCAGTTCACTCGGACGTCCTAACTGTTTCCATGGCACTTATTCAGTCTGCAAGTTATCTTCAAAAAAGTCAGCTATACCGTTTCTTATATACGACGATACACAACCAAGTAAGAAGCACAATCCAAGTTCTCCTTAGCAGCGGTCGAAAACTTTATTACTATACCTTACTTTGCACAAGGTCGTGGTAAGTATCGTAATGAGAAAGAGGCTGGTTGCTTATCGGAAGCAAACTGCGTCGTTTCTTTTTTCAGGAGCCGAATTCATTGTTCTTACCCATACCAATGATAAAAATTTTGAGCAGTGGTAAAAAGACTGCGGGGAAACTTTATATGATAAAAGACGTTATGATTGCCATGAAAAACAATTTACCATCCAAGCAGGTGATAATTACACCACTCCGTTTCATCACAAGGAATATCAGGCGTTAAACATGAATGCTGTCGTCGTAACATTCCGTGCGATATTCCTGGAAACAATTCTTCAATATTTTAACCACTCTTGTAGGCTTTGAAACAGCTAACAGACATCTATAGACAACTCGAGTTGAACGTTCAACAAAAGGTAGCGTTCAGTTTATCAGTAATGGCTCTTGGTTGCGTCTTAGAACACAGCAGTTGTGATTGTAATGGACAACAATATCACAGGAGCTGTTTTCTTTTTTCTTCCTCATGTAGCCAACAATGAACATAAAAGCCGACAATGGCGCTTTAACTCCGGCCATAGATAAACCAGAGCAGGCTCTCGACCTTGTCCGTGACGCAATATCTGGTGCTGGATACAGCTTTGAAGACGACGTAATTGTTGCTGTCAACTTTGCAGCGAATGACATTTATGACAAAGTATGTATCGACAGCAAGGATACTTCATCAAGCGTCACAGTCCCAATGCCTCGATGTCAATGTGTTTATTTCTTCACTAGGATAAACAAAAGTACGAGATATCCACGAATACGTTTAAATCTTGCGAAGAGTGGAGCAATCTTTGTTGTGATCTTCGTGAACGTTATCCTGAGATCAATTTCCTAATAGATCCTTGCGTTTCACAAGTAAGGAAGGAAAATGTGTGAAGGTCTAAATAATATATACATTTCAAATGCAGCCGAATTACTTCATGTCATATTTTTTGCATCAGGATGTTAAAGCATTGTCCTCGCTGCAGGAGAAGATGAGAGGTTCAATTATCACAGGAGAGTCTTTCTCTAAGAATCCCGAAATTCTGCAGCAGTATCTGAACGAAGGCGTTGTTTCTGGCAACGCGATGAAAATGGAGGATTCTTCGACTGTAGCACAGTTCATGGAAGAGGCAACAACCACCACAGGTTAGAATCTCAGGGAAGAACAATCTCTTCAGCTTGTCAAGATAATTCTGTGTTTCTGCAACTCATACTACACTAGTTACCGAACTCTCCTTGGTACAGATAGTAAGACTTGGATTGATCTCCATGTAGACTGCCCAAGAACACTTTTCATATTTCCGAATGAAGTTGAAACACAAGATGGTTTTATAGTGGATGTGGTGAGTTAAGCATAGAATCAATGACTCCAGTTTGTGTTACGCACCATAGTAAATGTACCATAAACTTTAAGGCAAATATGTTTAATCAACAGCCATTCTTTATTCGTGTCTTTATTAGGCGGTCGCAGTTCAAGCAAATTTCATTATATTTGGGCCACATGAACGCTCGGAGAATATCTGCAAATACAACAGACTGTCCGCCATTGAACATGACATGAACGTGAGCGGTATTTTAGTCAAGAAAGAGCCAATGCCACCTCGTTTGACAATTGCATCACCAGAGCTGGAAATAGAGAACAGCACAGCAACGTGAAATCATCTGGGAAATCACTGCATTTCTGTGAAAAGCATCCATATCTGTCGCTTCTATATTACTGATATATAGTACTCATTTTAGCTTAAGAAAATGACTTCGGTCTTTATGCTTACATAATCTTTAATACTTTGTAAAATATACCCTCAGTTCCGTACTTGCCAGACTATCATCTGTTTTGAACGCGAGAGTTCAGCACAAAGTCGTCCCCAGTAAACGCACGCAGTCGATATTCCATTTCTCGTCTCTGCCCCAACTCCTCGTGAAGTTTTTGCGCCTAGAGAAGAACATTGTCCTTTAACGCTTAAAGCAATATAACTAGCCCGCAAGAACAGATTATACTACCTTGTTCTTTCCACACGAGAGCAGAATACATAGTCTGCATTAACCATCCTGCTCAGGTAGTGTATTATGCACTCACCAATTCCAAATTACTTTTCGCTTCTTGCATTTCATCTAGGACACTTTGACTTGCATTTCGCTGAGCTCGTATTTTTCTGATATGATTCTTAATCCGTGTTTCAAGTTCACGGTCTTTCAATACCCTAGCACCAAACACAAGAATGATATCAAATCAAATCAAACAAGTTTATGAAATACATAAGACAATAGAAAGAAGTACAAAAGTATGGACAATATTCCTTACTCACGTTTTAGTAAGTTCTTTATCGTTCAGTTTTAACAACGACTGCAATCTCTTGTTGTACTCATGAACCTTCCTCTGCGTACCTTTCGATCCTTCTGGGTCCTCGCCTTCATTTTCTGCTGTGGCAAATGGCGAGGGAACTTTAACTAGAAAAAGAAATGCCTGTATATATACTTAAATTACAGCAGATGATTTGGAAAGTGTAGACAATAATACCTTTGGTAACTCCTTTGCGAATAGCTTGATATTGTTTCTGTTGCTGCAAACCTCGTGTCTCTTGACGCCAATCAGTTAGCGCTATCTTATTTCTAGAAAAAAGAGCAAGATGAATGTAACCTACGAAAGACTACACAAAATGGACTCATTACGAAGAAGCAGTCTCTGACTTACTTTATGCGTTGTTGTAGAACAGATTCTTTTTCATTTAAAGATGCCATTCTTCTTAATTTTCGTTCCCGTGATGCTTTCGCTTCTTTCAACGAAGTGGCTGAAGCAGGGGTGTACGCATCCATCAACTTCCCTAGTCGTCCCTTGCTCAGACTCTTTTCCGGAACCTCTCCAATACTAGCACGCCTTCGTGGAGGGATGTGACTTTCTTCAAATCCCGAAGATGATATTCTTAGTTTGTCGTACTCATATCGTAGTTGATCGATTCTTCTCGGAGGTGGATGGAATGTCGCCGGAGCGTTTACTGGCTCGGGAAAGTCATGTGACGTGTACAGCGGTTTCAAGAATCGTTTCTTGTGATCTACATAGTAACAAATTACATGGGAAATTTTCCGAAATTTTGCGAAAATACATCTATTTGAAATATACGTACACTCTCTTTTATAGAAATACAAGACTTTGAGTACAAAATTACAAAATACCAACAAATCTAAAGTCATAGTAAAATTGATTGCAAATACATTTTTGTCGAATCAGGTCCCAAATTAATTAACGAATATTATCTATCTATTAAACCATAACTCAGAATCTCTCGACCATCTGTCGTATTCTTATTGCAGTGCTAGGTGACAAACTTCCATCCGATTGCATCTCAAATTTACACAACACATTGTGCACAGCAACTTTTCTCAGATAGGAAGAGCTCCTGCTCATCATTGGTCGAAACACCCCATCATAAGTCCCAGTGTAATAATGAACAAGCACTTCATTTTGTTCATCTATTTCCCCAACAACTTTTCCTACACAAGGCTGACCCTTAATGAAATGTTTCTCTGCAACTCTTATTGCAACAAAATCTCCCACAACCAAATCTACTAAAGAGTTTCCATTGCGCGTGTCTGTGAAATCTTGGTGATTTACATCTCCTTCATTCTTGACATCATTAGGCAATAACGCATGCTCTTTACGTCTAACAATGTTCGCGGGCTCAATGTTTGGCAAGCGAGGAAAATTTTGCGCTTTAGTTTTCTTTCCCTTTTTCGGAGAGTTTTTTGACATCTTCTTTCTTGAACTATGTGCGGGTTTTTCATCTCGGCTTTTTCCCTCGTTCGCAGGTTTTTCATCCAGAATCACATCTGGGTTTATTTGCTCCTCTCGCTGTTTCCAAGGTAACGGTACACGCGTATCGCTCCAACACGCCATAACTGAGTCCCAGGTCGAGCGTCGCGCTGGTTCAAATTGTTTCATAGTCTGTCCTTGGATAGCATCGTGTTCAGTGGTGCTTCGTCGTAATGTCGTTGCATTACGTACGATTGGCGGCAGTTTAAATGAAGTTTTCCGCAAGCTTTCTTCAACACTTGACCCAGGATTGGAGACAGGAGATTTGCCTGCGCTCAGGTGTTCCGAAAGTTCAACACCTGCAAGACGAGAACGGAAGAAGAGTTTCAATGCAACAAGAAACGACTGAACAAAATCTGGATTTTCGTGCTGCTTAAAGATAGCATCGTGCAGGTCTCTTATTCCACTCTCGTCTTTGCAAGATGTTCATAAAAAATTTCCAACAGCTTGCTAGGTTTGGTTATCAAACAATTTCAAATGTTGGAAAAAAATATATTGAAATAAGACACTGTTAATTTAAACACTTACCAGTAATATCAGAATCATCAGATTCCAAATCACTTTCAGGAGAATGAGGCGATTTTTCATCTGCATTGAAAAATTTATAAAATAGCATAAACTAGAGTAAATTATATGTTTTGAATGAACACAAGAACGAATGTGCTAGGAGCTACTACACTTGACTGATGCATGTAGAAAGGTCATATTTTCCAGCTAAATCTTCAATTGTTACCACTATTAATCCAAGCAGAATTGTCACACATTTCTCTCAAATACTTCAAGATTTCCTGAAAACAAAATGATTAACATAATAGCTCTTTAGGTAAGTATACAATACAACAATATTGAAATGTGGGCAACCTGTGTTCCTTTCTGGACAATATTGGGCGGAGGAAACTCCAGAGGGTTCCCTGATAGACTGAGACCACACAATGATTTTGCCATTCCTAGAAATATATTTTTTTCACCATCTCTTTCCAATAATTAGCACACTGACACGTTATCAAAACAAATATTACCTAATTCGCATGGTAAACGTGTCAGGGTATTTCCTTCCAGTAACAAACTTCGTAAAGCCCTGAAAGAAGTTTATCAACACTGTAATTGCGTCGATATTTCTCTTTCTACGTAATCACTAAACTTGCGTTTTGAGAAAGTATCAAAGTACCTGTGTTTTCCAACGGAATTAGGAAGCGACATTAAACGATTATTTCTCAAATCCAACCATCTTAAGTTGGGTAGCTTTTCAAAGAACCCTTCTGGTAACTCCGTTATGTAATTAGATTCAAGATGGAGAGACTACAAGAAGGAAAAACAAAGAAGATTTTAGCTTCCTAGAAGTAGTAAAAAGGCTGAAAAGAAATAGAAGTTTGAGCAAGTTAATACGCCGTAAGCCGACCTCTAAATGCTTAAGATTCAGGAGCTCGTTAGGTATTTCACATATTCGTTTAGTACTAAGATCCAAAGTATCGCTAGAAAGAACTGCAGCGCTGTTTATTATTCGAGTTACACTGTCTTCTTCTTCACTTTCAACCGCCATCTTGGAAACAAACGCCACCGTTGTCATAGCTACAGTTTAAGTCAATCCCAGGCCATCCCGCGGAGTTGCTTGCCACCACGTCGGTGCGCAACTGCGAAAAAAAACTTTGTCTGCGATTACTCTGTCACAATTTCATGTACTGACATAATCTGATCTCAGTCTATTCAATTATGGTATACTTTTAAAACTGCAAGTGACAAATTTATCCACCAGTTCCCATTCTTCTTTCGTATAAAATTCACGCTCATAGAATCAACGAGTTCTATTTGACCGCCACTATTATCTATTTCTAGAATTCTACAGTAAGGATATGTCAAATAAATGTTGCATCATAAAAACCAAATCTTTAAAGAGTTAGCGGACCATCAACCAGATTGGTGTTTCCATCGCGCAGTATCCCGCAATGCACTTCTGTCCCGCGCATTCGTTGTTATCAGCATAGAGGTAGAAATTGGAGGTGTCTTTCGAGTTCCAGAGATTCAGCCACTTGTCTGTATGACCGAAATCTTCCGACAACAAACCTGTGGATGACTTGAACATCATATTATCAATAGAGTAAAAGTACACCGCTGGTGTTCGTTTCCCCATGTTCACTGACGGACTGTACTTATAAAAGCCCTCAACTTTTTGACCGCTTGTGTCGTAGCTTTTCCCCATCAAGAAGTTCTCAAAGTTGGTCTTCCCGTGCCCAGGACTTCCTCCTGCACGATTATAAATGACCCGGATGTTGTTGTCGTCACTAAATCTGAACATAACCTCTTCCCAGTCCTTCATGTCGGGGTGGATGTGGCTCTGTGCATCGCTGTGCAACGTCGACGCGGACTTCTCGTAGAATCTGTTTGAAATAAGACGAGAGTTGAGAGACTTTTTGGTTGCGACTAGTGTCCAGCCTCCTTTGTCTGTTTCCATGTCGCAGAATGCTTGAAAGGAATCATCAGCTGAGCCACCATTAGGGTCTATCCAATACAAGTCACTTCCATGACTGTTTCCTGATTGATGGAAATACGTGGGAATTGTCATTCGTATTTTGCAATGTATGTTAAATTTCACTAGCCGTACAATTTTCAATCCAGAACTCACCTGTTTCCAATATATCCCTGCACGACTTCCCAGGAGTATGTTTCAACCTTCCTTTGGTCTCGAGAGCCACAGCCAACCATTGCTCGCCATTGCATAGTTGTACAACACGGAATGTGCGGTTATATCTGATAGTTCCCGCCGTATACATATCACATATTGCATAGGACTCTCCCAGCCGCAACGTACTACCAGGTCCGACACCTGCAGGTCCTTGCTTTCCTGGTAAACCCATAGCTCCCTAAAATCAGGAAAAGCTAACATCAAACCCAAGAAACCATTATGCTTTCAAGATAGTTCTGCACCAGTGCAATAAATTATTTTCCTCACCTGCGGCCCAGGAAGGCCAGGAGGTCCTGGTGGTCCCTGGCAGCGAAAAAAATGAAACTGTTTAAACAGAGTATACAAAATGGAATACGTTTCCAATGCTTTTATGATATGCTGACTGGTTGAAGATCTACTAACCATCGCGCCATCTCTTCCATTCAACCCATTTCTTCCATTTTCACCATTCGTACATTTGCAAAACTGACTTCCATACTTGGTAAACTGAAGTGAAAAACATACGGTGGCTCAATTATTACTGCAACAAGATGTCCTCTCAGCGGGATCGTGTTTATCTCGAAATGTTAAGGAAACATGACTCAAAGCACTCAAACCATTAAAGCGCGTTTAAATATTATCGATTGAAGCGGAAACGGCGCTAATTGCCACACAACGTTCCCAACACTTTTGCGCATTTTATGCGCAAATTCCCACACGCTTTCTTTCTGCTCTAGAATTTTGTGAGAAATAGCACACAGTTTTTTGAAAGAATGCATTGTTAACAGCTATTCCGAAGTCTGATGTTAACTGATGCAGGGTTAGAGGTTACGATGCAAGTTAACTCACTTCAGATCTGAGACGGAACTTGGGATTTTGTATCCTCTGTTGAAATTACGTTGCAAACGTCTTTTTTACCAACAAATTCCTGTTGAATCAAATCTTTTGACGCGGGTTGCTTTGTAAGCGTGTAAGACATTCTAGCGATTGTTTCAGAATGGTAAAGAGGTATTCAACGTAGTACTAATTGGTTTCACTTTCTTGCATGGTGCGGTTCTTAAAACAGATCTCAGAATACTTACAGATTCAAACAATGTGTCGCATTTGTCCTCTCCCAGATTCTTGATTTCAGCTTTCAATGCAACTCCGCTCTTTGCATCAGCTCCCAGACCTTGAACAAAAAACAATGAAAGAAACAGGAAGACGGTCAAGTAAGTCGTCATATCGAGTTGAACTTGGCTGGCGAAATATCTTCGTAGTCTTTTGTCTAGAGCACAATACACGCGTACCTCGCAAATTATTCTGATTAGGACGCGAGAGTAGTCCGGCACTTTTAAAGCAACAGTGACGTAAGTAGTGGATTGGGTATCAACGGTCCGCAAGAGCCAATAAACTGTAAGATTGGCTTGAATGAGGAAGTACCAGCACCTGTTGCTGTTGAGGACAAGATATGTTAATGAATAATGATGCACCGATCTCACGCTAAAAGACAATCATGTAATTAAAGTTTAAAACAATGAAATATGACTTTCGTTACTTCAGAAAATGAAGTTAGAATTTGCGCAAGTATTGCTTACAAACTATTGATTTGAAACTCAAATGAAAATGAAAGCATAACGTAAAAGTTTTTATAGAAAAAACCCCAAAAGAGATCAATCTCAATATATTTATAACTTATAACAGAACCGAGAGTAATCTAAATTATGCAAACTACTTTTAAATATAGTCAATATTACTTGAAGAAAAATAGAATGATTATCGACAATAATAAGAGTGCATTTGGTACTATATATGAACCACTACTACATTGGTAGACTTCTGCCCTTTCATGTTACACATTTACAGCAATTTCAAATTCTTCATCTTCCCCATCACCATCGACACTATCTAGCTCCTCGTTGTCCTCGCGAACAGCATCGGCCAGAATATTAGCAACGGACACACCAGGGCCTCTTGCGTACGGCACCAACTTGCACTTATTGCGCACTTCTGGTACGGATGGATTTGAAAGGATCGCCTTGAGCGTGCGCAGAAACAACTTGGCTTGCTCGTCCCGGTCTTCTTCGCTCAAACAGGCCTCGGCTGAATGGCTCATATCGTATACTGAGCACAGCGGTGTTGCATACTCAGCCAGGATATGAAGAGGTGAGTCAGGATCATTTGTGTTCACCTTGTACACGTGATTCCTGTACAGTCTCCTACGAACGCCACCATGAGGAATCTCAACCTCAATATAATTTTTCGTACAATCCTCAGGCGTACAATCCTCACATTTCGTACAATCCTTAGGCAACTCAACTCTCTCATCTTCATCCGTCAATGTTCCGTACGCCCAACAATCGCGAGGCATCAAAATAAATAATTTCTTAGATGATAATTTATTCCTCCATTCTGATTCGTCAATTCTCTCTTTTAATCCTGGTAGAATTAACTTCAGATAACCAAAATAATACGACCAAGCCAAGCCATTCGCAACGAGACGATTGTTGTTCTCCATGAGTGAAGATATTTGGACTCTTGATAGAGTGTCCAAATTAAGCAAGTATATCACCAGGGCACTACTGCCGACTCCGCTCAAAATAATCTCGATGTATTCATATTTGAAATATTCTGTTCCTTGCGAAAGCAGAGTTGATCCAATGATGATAAAGGCGACAAGAGTGGCAAAGAACACAGCTCTGAATGAAATATCACTGAAACATGCGTGGAACATTTTCATTTTGCTGCCGCTGTAGCGAGTGCACAAATGAAAGTATTCTTCGGAGACAAGACACAATCGATTCACAAACTCACCAAAGATTATCCCAACAAGATTCAAAGACCAAATGAATATACCAACATGGTAATACTGGTCGTTTTTCTTGCAGTACATCTCATTTTTACGTGCTGTCACGTTGCTCTCGACCACATATAACTCACCGTCAGGTTTCGTGAACGCACCAAGCAAGACAATCAAAACAATACACGACAAGGCAATAGACACGAATGCCGCTCTTTTTTGACGTTTCTCTGGTATGGGACCAAAGCCATGGTTCTTGCTTAGAACGCAAGTAGTGTCAGGATAATCATCCGCATCAATCACCATTGGTTTCCTGTCCTCCCCTGCTACAAACAGTTCTTCCCCGTACAAACCGTGCATTGTGAAATGAGAAATATCATCATGCGAAATACCCTCTTATATATAGAGAGCATAAAGTGAAACTATGCCTCAGAAAACAGAAACAGAAAACTTGTCTCCATAGATTTTCATTCTATAATGAAACAGAAGAAACGTATAAATAAAGAACAAGAAAGACAGCTCTTTTTCCTTTGATTGCGATAAAAATAATTTCAAAGATCCTACCTGAAACATTTATTTGTTTTTATACTCCTCAAGTATGTGTTCTAGTGCGATGGTTCTGAAATAAGTTTGCAGTTCCGTGATCATGTGGCGTAACTCTTCGCCACCCTTTAGAAATTCTTCGATATTGCTGCTGCTGACGCCAGCACGATGATCAGTCACGCGGTTCTTTGCAACGAAAACATCATGGAATTAGCAAAAAGGTTGCATTTTCAGTTTGAACAAAAGCGCATATCACTGGCTTTCTTTTGCTCTTTTACTTTCTTTGATGCAAGTAGTTACTGTAGGTATTGCAAACTATCACACAATGGGGTGACTGAAGTTCATGTATCAGAATTACTTGTGAAAAATTGTACGTTCTTATCTTGTCAGATCTCTCAGCACTGCCAACTTGACATTTCCTGGTCAATGAACGCTCCATATCGGCGTTCTCACGTTGAAGTTGAAATAACTTGGCTCGCAGTACTCGAAGAGCTCTCTGTTTGTTCTGAAACAAAACGAGAGAACACAAAAATAACGTTACAATTTAAAGTAGTAAGGAAATCTCCTGTACATAGCGTAGTTTCTTTTTTATCACCAAAAAGCCATGTCATTAAGTATACCTTAATTTGTGATCGTTCATCTTGATTGGAGACGATAATTCCAGTGGGTAAATGTGTGATTCTTACTGCACTATCAGTTGTGTTCACATGTTGACCGCCAGCACTACAGCAAAGAGGGTTGGTGCCAATGATCAAATGTTGAGTCCAACACTGGACAATCACTCACCCAGATGAACGAAATGTGTCAATCTTAAGATCCTGCTGGTTCAATATTACATCAATCTAACACAAAAGAATAACATATAATTGATAAACAATGCATAACAAAAGGTTTGTTGTATGCTAGTGATGTACACTGGTGTCCAGACCTCTTCAGGCTCAGGTAGAACTGCAACTGTCATCGTACTTGTGTGCACACGTCCCATAGATTCCGTGGCTGGAACTCGCTGCACACGATGAACACCAATCTCGTGCTTAAAAACAATGTAACACAAAATTGACTGATAAAAGTTGCGTTTGAATGTCGACATGAAGTTGTGCATGTATACTTTTAAATGCCCATAAACTCCATTTCCTGAAATGCTTGCACTGGCCTCCTACAGACAATAAGCATACATGTTATTCCAATTTAAAGAAAGTTCAACTCTTCATTTGATAAGCACCTTGAAACCACCACTTTCACTTTTACTGATGTGAATAGTTGAAAATTTCCATTGATTGTGAGAAGACAACCTGTAGCAGAGAAACAAAATTGACAGCTATGCTTGATAATTAGACCAAGGGCTCATATATTCTACAAAATAAACATACTTTTGATACATTTGAAATATTTCCATAGTGAAAAGACAAGCTTCTTGTCCACCAGTTCCTAGATCACATGATCAATATTAACCAATCATAGTTCAAATAATAACATCAGTGCTTAGCAGCTCCAAAGAATTGAATACCTGCTCTCACTTCCAAAATGACATCATTATTATCTTCATCAGCCGCAGGAACGAGGTTGTCAAACATTGAGGTCTGAAGCAGAAAAGAAAAAGCCACTTTGGTTTAGAATTTGTCCGTACACAACAGATACAGAGTGAACTCTTTCCTCACTTTTAAGTCATGCAGTTCTTGCTCAAATTTCAATCTTTCTTCATGAATCAATTTATTTATTTCTTTGTCTTCATACATAAGTTGGTCCAACTCAGCAAGTTCCTTTGTAAAAAATGCTAAACCATCAAGACCTAATGCCATCAGTATAGTCCCTTACTGTACACTGTTACGCTCACCTCTTGCTTTTGGTTAATTTTCTTGACAATCGAAACCAACGGTGAATATTTTGACAATACTTTTCCAAGAGCACGGCATCTATCAGCTTTCATCTCATGTCCCTGGATAACGTGAAAATCTATTCACTTATGAAGTGGTACTACCTTGTCTTGCACCCTTATGCATTGGGTGACATAGCACATGCATAGCACCCTACTGCTCAAATCTTTATAGCTTGTGAAAAGGAGACTCTTATTAGTATGCATATCTTTACCTGCATAGTGAGTAGCTGGGAAATTTCAGTGTGTTGTTCAACAACATGTCGTAGATATTCATGTAAACCACTAGCACTTTCAAAACTACTCTTCTCTAAGGCAAATAGTGAACATACTTAATACTTGATAATGCAAGGCTCATCAAACTGTCTAGCTTACCGGTAGTTCTCAAACAAGACGTACTTTTCAGCCAGCGAACATCATATTTTTTGAAAAAACAACGATATACTCTTTTAAAACAAAGATTGACATAAAATGCACGCATGCTTTGATATTTTAGGCGAATAATAAAGAATATACCTACCAGTTTCTGTACTCAGTACCCCTCCCCCCCTTAGCCAACGCTGTTTTGAACATTAATATAGAACATTAATATAGTACATTAATATAGAACATTAATATAGAACATTAATATAGTACAAGCCAACCAATTTTGCTTTTAAATGAGTATTAGATTATACATTTATATATCATCTCGTCAAGATTATAGCCATATTCAGTCGTGAGTTTTCTTTCTGGTGCAGGTTGACTCCACACAATTCCCCAACAAAAACATATGAACAAACTGAGGCATTCAGGAAATATAAACTTAGTGTGACTCTGAATTACATCAGAGAAGAAATTCCATTAGATTTAGAAGTAATTCTGTCCTAGCCGACTGCTCTTCTTGAAATGATTTGCATCTTTTTCGAAAACTTGCAACATAAAACTTTCCATCTTCCAAGTAGCTTAAATCCTCTTGGCTGAGCTCGGAGATGACATCACACTCACACAAGGCTTGATCGTTATGGTAACCATGCAAAGTGTGACTGACTACGTAACTCTGTAAAAGATATGCGACTAACGACACATACTCTTCTACATCATCAACACTGTGCTTTAATTTTTCCCCTCGTTCTGCAAATACAGATATACAATAATTAATTAGTGACTTGACCTGCATGCCAATTTGCATAAAATATCATCCATATTATGACAAAAAACGTACTTGGAGGTTCGCGACAAAAATCTTGTTTGAATATCTTCCGTATACTCAATGGGTGGTCACAGCTCTGCAATGCTTGTGGTAACAGTGAACAATAATTCATTAATAAGATGTTGATCAAATGTGATCTGACAAGATGTGACTCTACTGACGTCAGAAGAAGTACTCTTTGCTTCAGACTGGGTAAAGTAAGGTACAAGTGCATCAGTTCGTCAGCTAATCTTATAGCAGCATTTTGTTTGTTTGAACTCACAATCATGAACAACTTTAAAAAGCTCTGTAGCAACTGCAAGCCACAGATACCAGTTTGAGGTAGATCATCTATAGTACCACAAGTAGTCGATGTGGATGTGTGTTTGTCCAAACAATCTCTGACACATGGAATAATATCTTTCACATGTCGAATGTCAATGTCAGCACCAAAATGCTTTGTCAGTCGTTTCTTTGACTTTAAAGCAGTTGCTTTAAGTTCTACAGAAATGACTGCAAGTAGAAACGTAAGTGCCAATTTGCCATTGGAGTTCTTCATATCACAGCTATCCTTACCCTCAAAAAAATACTTTTTAATGTCTTTCCAAGTGATTTTCATAGCAATACATTTCGAAGGATAATTGTTAAGGATGTCACTCAACAGGGAATATGTAGCACTAACAAGCCAAGCATCTGAACTTCTTGTTAAGATAACTGTGACCAAGTACCAAATCATTTCTGATGTAGGAGCACACTCTGAGCTCATCAAACTTGCAATGGTGCTCACTACATTGGAATGCAGCTCTGCATCTTGAATGCTTTCGATCAGATATGTAAAACTAGTTGGAAACTCTCGAAAATTCTTGTACAAAGATTTTATAAACTTTGCAGTGTCTAGAATAACGTGAGTTGGTGGCCACACAACTTCATTTCGTTTTGCATTCACATCACAGCTTGGAGTAACAGGAGTTTCCTTCACTCTTTTAGTTGGAGTGACCCAGTCGTCAAGCTTTAACTGCATTTTTACTGGTGTTGTTCTAGGACTTGGAGTATTGGCAGACAGCAAAGGAGAGCAAGTGAGCTGCCTCTTATGTGGGGTTGATTTGGGACTAGAGACTTTGACTGGACACATGGATGTTGTTTGAACACTTGGCTCCATTTTTATCCTTGTTGTGTCTGGATTCCTCACTGCTGCAGGTGATATTGACATTGAAGTGAGCGTGGACTGATTCTTCTGGGGCTTTGACTCCAGACTGCAGATTTTTTTTGGAGACGAGGATGTTTTGGTGAAGGTTTTAGTCGCTCTGCTGGTTTTTTTGCGTGTAGTTTTAGCTGGAGGAGATAATGACAGTTTGTTGAAGGAATCTTCAAGATTTTTTGGCTTTGGAGGAGGGCTGGTTATTGGTAGTGTGTTTTGTTCACTATGCTAGAAATAAACACATCAAACAACAAGTTAGCAAAACTGTAATAAATGCATTAATGCAACAAGTTAGATTGGTTCGCAACAGCATATTAATAAAATGTACCAGATTATTGACGTTTAAACACTTCTTCGGCGACGGTGACAGCTCTATTGTGATCTTGGCTCTTAATTGCTTCAGTTTTCTCGGATCGATCTTAAAGTTTGAAAGCGAACACGTTTGGGGATGAACATTGTCGCGCTTAACTTCTTTAACAAATGTTACTTCATCATCTACGTCGTCCTCGCCGCTGGAAATTTCAATAGGTTGAGACTTAGACATTACAGTATCGAAGACGAATGGAAAAAACACTATATTTAATACGTCTTTACGCCCAACAGCTTTGCAAACGAAAGTATGTGCGTTTGACACTCATTGCCAGGAACGCCATATTGTCTTCAGTTGTGCAAACAAAATGAATAAGGAGCAATCCAATTGGCCAACTCTCTTAAAAACGCATATCGATTGGTTTAATTCAGCCAATGAAATTGAAGAATTTCAAGGGCTGTAAAAGAATAATAAAATCTCCAGTTTCGGAATTTAACTATTCATAAAGACTTTTAAAAGAACAACCATTTTTTCGTACTTAAAACCAAAAATTTGCCTTAGAAAAGACATTAAAATGTCAGAAAGACAAGTTAATGATGCCCAGGTAACTTTTTTTGACAAGAGTAGAACAAGTTTCCTCTCAAAACCGTGTTACAGCGCTTGTGTAGTTCAATCAACTTTCTGTAAACTTTTTATAAACTACCTACCGTTCTATCTCACTAAACTAACTACCAAATATCTTCTGTTGCAGGCTACCAGAAACACGAATCAGTCACAAAACAAAAACGTCTCAGACGGTATACAAACCATAAAATATTATAACAATTTAGTTGTAGAAACTTTGAGTTAAAGATGGAGTCTTAGTACATGCCTCTCATCTCTCCACCTATGCCAGTCTGAAAGCTTATACAAACGCTACGATCTCCAAAACAGATAACGAAAATCAAAACAAACAGATGCGAGATTTTGAATATCTACAGAAGGAGCTTGTCCAAATGAAGAAAAAATTGAACGACGCGTCCAGTAAGAATCCCTTTCAGTGTAAAATCAATCATGACGGGCAACCCACTTCAACTTCTGATATCATTTCCTAGTCCGTTGTCACAAGCTCAATATCGACGCAGCGACTATGTTCAATCCTGAGACTCTGGCAACTTTGGAAAACTTCAGAGATCAATGTGACATTTGTCTTGCAAGAATGTCGCAAACTTTGAACGAGCCGTTGGATGACGTCATCTGCGGTGAAAAACAAAAGGTGGAATAGAGAGATGACACAGGACGCAGTTGTTGGGTGTATACCATTTAAAGAAAACTCAATATTTGTACATTAACTATTTACATATTACAAAACAGCAGCATGACCATACATCGTAAATACTTTTGAAGTCAAGTAAATTATGAAACGGTTAAAAAAACTTCGCCGGTTTTTCAACAGATGAAAGTTTTGATGGTAAAGACCATCTATTTGGAGTATTCTACAATTTTTACTATAAAACTAGTCGACACTTCTGACCATAGAATGCGATCACGTTATCCACAAAGGACATTAGGTGTTTAAACACTAGGTTGTGATGGCTTCAACTTATTCAACAATTCTGAAAACACACGGCTTGTTGAAATAGCGTGAGCAGAAGGTCTGTCTGCAGGGTCTTCTGCAAGAAGCCACAAAGCAAGTTGACTCTAGAAACGATAAGGATATTTGTGTTAAACTATGATAAGATTTATTGAATAAGATGTCCTACGACTTGTAAAGAGAGCTTAATTATACCTGTTTGGGCATTTCTCGTCTAAAATTCTCAGGTATATTTCGTTTTCTGACTGCAGCTAAGGTCTGAAGAAAAAAAACCATAGTAATTTACAAGTTTTTCCTCCAAACAACAGTGCGGCAAAAATCTTGAAAACAAGAATAAGCAGATCAACCTCCAATCTTTCCATTTGCGTTTTGAAAACTTGAAATAATTCAAAAAAGATTATTCCCAATGAAAATATATCTGCTTTCACGCAATAGTTTGTCCCAGCCTCCTGTTAAAAATGATACGACCAGGTGAATATATGACAATCCTATTGTGAACGTATTTAACTATATACTTGCCTGTTCTGGACTAGAATACAATTGTGTGCCAACTTGGCCAGTCAAATTTTGATTTGATGAAGAGCTCGATTCTACAGGAACGAAGGATGTCTACTATAGTACACTGAACAGTATAGATTCTGTAAGTCACATCAGTGACAACCTCATCTTCAAAACGAACCGTGAAAGCCGTGGTGTTCATCTGACGAACTTTGACAAGCAGCAACTAAACCAAAATCTCCCACTTGGACTGTACCATCCAACGCAAACAGTATATTTGAAGGCTGCGAACAAAATGTTATCATGTTATCAATGCCGTTTTCTCCGCTCAACAGAAAGGTCATTATGAAATAGCGCGTAAAAACTACCTTCAAATCTCGGTGGATATGGCCTTTATGATGTATGTATTCGACCGCATCAATTAACTGGAAAATAATATCAAAATAATGACGCCATCAGTCATATGGTATCAAACAAGTTAATTTGTGTCTAGTTAAAGTCACTGAATTGGCTATAGTCTTTTGAAATACCTGTCTAAAGATATCAATACTATGAGAGAAATTTCTATTCGTCGTGTTTGCACTGAGCCAGTCTTTCAAACTGTCCCTGCGACATAGTTGCATTTGAATGTAGAGTAAATGCAATGGATATTTCTCTCTTTCCGAACGCTGGGACGAGTTTTTTTCGTCAATTTCAGATGAGCTTGAAGTAGAACTATTATCATGCTGTGAACTAGAGACCTAAAATATAGAAAAAAAAACATTCAACATTAGCCACCACCATAACGAGACTTCGCTCATCAATTACGTAGCATGAAAACCCAAGCACTTACAGGTTGAAAAACAACTCCAGAGCTTTCATCATCCATTTTCTTTGAGCTTTTATTTGTTAAACTACGCTCCTCCATCTTTCCAAATTCCACATCAAACGACCCATCAGTGTTGTCCGTCTCTTCATAAAGACTCGAGGTCAAGTCTTGCAAGTCAGCCTCGTTCTCAACCGTGATAGTGTCATGTCTTCGTCTGGAGCTGAAGTCCACACTCCGCTCATAATCAGAGAGGTCATTATCAGACATTTCTCGTATTTGCATGTCTCCCTCCGAAGACATGTAGGAAGACTGTGTGTTGATTGTGGGACATTTACTGTTGAAAAAGTTTGACAACTATTTTATTTCATGAATGCTGTGCCACCATAGCGCGTTCTAATGTCTAGACTACTGAATATCCGACGCCCATATCAAACAAAGGCTAAATTCAGTGAAGCATTACTATTGTAATCAAAATTTTCGCAGTACCTATCTCCTCGTAGTTTCTCATCCCACTCGTTCAACCATTCAACCGGAGGCTGTTCACACCATGAATTATAATATCTTACGATGCCGTGATGTTCCAATGAGGCCAGCACTTTGACCTCTCTCATCACTTTATTGCGAGCTTTTCCACTAGAAAGAAAGAAGTGTTCAGTTCAACAATGAACTATAGATGGGAACAAGACTGAACCTTAAGGTTAGGCACTAAACGCACTTGTTTGGCAATCTGATTCTTTTAACAGCATACTGACGATCGTCTAGTTTATTTCTTGCTTGAAATACCAAACCAAATGCTCCGCTGCCCAAACATGTTTCATGCTCAAAATCTAACTGATACCTGGCGTCGATAAATTTTCATAAACACTTTAGAATCTTACATAAACGCTTCCAAAGTCCTCAGAAGAAGAGAGAAAACTTACCTTGAAAGAAAATTATTCGGAGATTGAACATTCATGGGTGACGAAGTTGAGAAAGACTAGAAAGGAGAAAAAGTCCTACTTATAAGCAAGCGATAACTTAGATATTAACAAAAATATTTCTTGGGCAAAATTTTACTTTGTCTTCTTCATTTTTTCTTCTAAGTTCCACTTCATAATCACCACAAGGCAAGTTTAACGTCAGACCATTCTTTTTCTTATTGACGAAATTACAAATAGAAAATAATTTAAACTTAAAAAGAAACAGAAAGAAAACTAGAATATGCAATAAGCAGATAAGAAGAAAACGTGAACTTACAGAAACAGAATGCTTTCGCCAGTATTTAAATATTTGTCTTACAAAGAAACCAACAGTGAAAATAAAGATAAGAATTTCTCTCCTGGAAGAAAATGAAACAGTTTGTACATTTTTCATTGCGCAGTTTTCTACCAACATTTGTACAAAACGTTTGGTACACAGTTTTTCTTACCACCACTGAAAAATTGATTTCTTTAACTTCATAAAAAGTCCTTGTTCAACATCATTGTCATCTTTGGAGTTTGTATTGTTATTCAAACACTTTTCCTCATCCCATGTGCCATAGAAATAGTTCCCATCATCTAAAGATTATCACAGCATGTACATACAGAGTTGGGTGAACAAATATGGCCTACTTTAATGATACAACATTATCAACTGTCTAATGCTATTACTTTTCTAGCAAAGTGAGCTCACTCTCTCAGTAATTAAGATAATAAAAAACACTGGTTTTATTAGAAGCATTTACTGATATTATGCTAACCAAATGGGTATTCTAAAGGCTGTCGTACAGCTAGCTCAGTCTTGCCAACAATTACAGGTGTACGTGAAGCTGAAGTCACCAAATATGGCTTCCAGATAATTCTTCTCTTTGGATGATCAGCCACAGCTTGCTTCTCATTGGTTGATGCTGACGTCATTTTCTCAATTGCAATTTTCACAGCATCCGCCATCTTGTCCGAAGGATGAATGTAAAGTTGATCTTCATGAGAGCCTGAAGGAAGACCTCAAGACCTCAAAGAAGATCTCAAATATATGACACAGTTGGTGGAGAATCAGTTAGCTCAGTGACCATGATGTGAACTCACTGACAATGGCCTTTTTGGGCAAATATATTGATTGGTTATGTCTGAGACAAATGTCAAACGTTGGGACCATAACTGCAAGTTTTGAAGATGTTTAAAAAAGAAGGAAGAATCCTTCTGCTGGAACCCTTGTGACTAAAACGGATTTGTTTGGGCAATTTGGATAATATCTTGTATCAACAGAAAGCTGATAATTCAAACATATTGAGAACACAGAATTTCTGGTGCAACAAAGTAAAATTTTGCATCAGAGAGAGGTAAGTATTCCATTCAAGAAGCTTACCTATATAGTACATTAGTGGCATTTCATTATTCCTATTTATCGACTGTGGCGGGACAGAAACTTTCAATAAATCCACTTCTTCCAGAATGCCATGATGTAAGACCCAGACAGCTGCAACTGGAGCATCAAAATGCCGTTTCCATAAAATATTCTGAGATGCTATTTTACTCTCGGACTTGCGTACAATGGCTACTATTCCTTCAGGAATTGAAACTTTGATCTCTTGCTTGATGTTAGAATCTTCTTTAGGTAGATGCTCATGTAAACTGTTTGAGTTCAAATAACTTAGCTTGTGCTGACCAACTGAAAAATTCCATCTACAAACAAAGAGCACAAAGTTGCTAACACAAAAATGCTCTAAATTGAAAAGTATTTAAATCTTTGCCTGACCTTTCAACTCCAGTCCTCTCATTAACAGCTCGAACAGTTTTTTGAATTCTCTTTATGACAAGAATATCTCTTAAAGAATCATTTCCCCCATTATTACAGCCATCTTTCAAACATGTGTAGATCACCTTCAAGGCAATAAAATAATTAATCCGTGCATCAAGTTTTTTCAACTTCCAAAAGCTTTTTAAAAATTCAACAAGCAAGAGGCAAACTGAACCTCTCCTGTCTTTGGATCAAGGCCCATTTGTTTCACATTTTTTCCACCAACAAGACCAATCCCATCATTCAATTTAAATGAGGAACTTAACAATGTGTCCGCGTTCAAAGGAATTGCCTGCAATTTCAAAATACATTTCTCATTCATATTTAAATTTATCAACATCATGTTCTTCAGTGAAAAATGAATCGTAAGTTTTCACACCTCAATGCTGTCCCATGAAAACTGATATAGTCCACCATCCAGTGATGGAATGAGACGAAAACCTGTGAACTCTTTCATCATCTGTCAAATGAATGAGAAACATTGATGATCCATCCCCATTTCATCCTAAATTTTTCCAAATTACATGAATGGGGATCAAAAGATAATGATATATTATGTAATACTTTTATAATACCTGAATTGAACTCAAGCTGGACGACAAAAGTGGCTCCGTAGACAAACTTTTGCTCCATGTAACTTCACCATTCTTGAAGGGATCTAACCCTTGCAGTTTACCATCTAGTGTACCAACGATAATGAGACTTCTTGAAATATAAAAAGAAATACATGATGTACAAAGTGAATAACATATTACAAGAAAATAGCTTAACAGTTAGACAAATTTGATTCTATGTATTGATACATGTGTGATGAAATTTTGGAATCAAAAAGACCTACTAAAAACTACTAGAAAAGAACATTCTTTTATACTTATATAATCTACTTTATCTAGTATTCTCATACTAATGAAATACAACTAAAATACAACACGTAAAGATCATATTTCAAAACGAACGTTAAGTACTCAGTAAAGTGATGACTTCCGTCTGATAAAGCCACGGAATGACTACTTTCTCCGAGATTCCTGGCACCATTACTGGCTGCAGTTACTGATAAAAGCGTGAGCAGCGGATAAAGGCCAACAGCAAAAGATTTGTCCACATTTTTCTTCATTATTCTCGCTACTTCAATGTTTATTTACATCCGCCATTAATTTCTTCTTCACCCTCCTGAAAATGACGTGTGATTCTCTGAGTGCTGATTGGCTAGAACGCAACACATGATTTCAGGAAGAAAGTGTACGTCATTGTTACTAAAAATAGCATTGTTCTGTGCGGTTGGTTTGCACAATGTTATGTATGTGCGATATTTTAGTGAGCCTCGTTTACACGCTACTTTCTTCAGGATCACTCATTCCATTCAAATGATCCAGGTGTGCAATCCTTCATGAGTTCACGATGTGAGTCCACTTATTAATACTCTCCTTGATTGGGCTCGCGGATTGTCGTCAGATTTCGCTGCTGACTCCCACTGTAAAGTCAAAGATCTCTTGATTTCCAGCGTTGAAACACAAACATTCGCCGTAGGAACTTTCACTCTGTTTCCTTGCATATTTTCTTTGGAGGAATGAAATGAAAAGAGCAGATGTAGTTCTTGTGTGAAAAAAAACTACTTCATATGGACATGTCTTTCGGCCATCGCTTGTCACCGAACTGCTGATCGTAAAACAAGCTACAAAAACAAGCCTAGATAGATAGACTACATCACGCTAATTAACTGTTCCACGACAGTGTTTATCTGACGTTTTAACACTGGCAAAGTAAACATTCTTTGATTGCGACAAAACGCACCAAGTTTTGCATAATTTGCGAGCAGCACTTGCGCTCTCTTTCTACTTTTTCTTTAAGATCTTTTAAACGATCGAATTTCGTTTTCGTGGCCTGACGCAAATTCGCATGCTCCTGAGTGGACAGGAAGTCAGAAAGTATTATGAGATGGCTGCGCGGTGAAACTTGAATGTGACAATTGAGATGATATTTATATTTGTCCAACGACGGGGCATTGAAATCTTATATGAACTTTGACGTTTCCAATGTTTCACCGGCGACGGGAGTTGTGCGCGCAGCCTGTGTACATAGAAACGCAGTGCCCAGTTACATTGAGGAGTCGAACAATTGCTGATTCCCGCTACCCCCGGCTATGAAAGCAAACATTACCTTCACAACCGGACGAGCTAGACATGCGGCAAAAGAGTGAATCTTGTGTTGAACAAGGGTTTCCAACGCAAAACGACGACTGTTGGTTGTATCTACTGTTCAAGAAGGACGTTTGAAATGCGTGTTTACAGCCATGTTACTGCGTCATTCTACACGTGGGTTTTTTGATACATCAAATTTCAAAAGATGACCTCTCGCATGAATGTTTTGTGGTTATTCTGATAAATGGACGTTTATCTTTGTGTGTTTTCTTTTCAGATATCTAATATTAATTCTGGCTCGTACTGAAACCTCGGTGAGTGATTTCAGATACTTCACTTGGCCGTCTTGAATTTTGCGCATCGCCATCTTTCTTTCACTGGAACCAACTCAGATTTTTTCTTTTTCTCAAATCTCACGGTTGCAACAACAGGACATACTAGGAAAACACTATGACGATCAAAGACAGAAAACGGATAAAACGACGCCAGCAAACTCGAAAATAGTTCGACTTTACTCAAAAAGCAGCGGAAAATTTGTACAAGTTTTGAAGAAAGTGGTGAACGCGAGTAGCTTGGAGAGTAACAAGGCCGGTAAGTGACTGGGGTATCAGCGTAGTAAATTTGCTCAACTCAGGTTTCTATTAAAATGATGGGGTTAAATAGGCAAGTTTTGTTCTGCAGCGCACCCTCGACAGGTGTTCGCACTATAACTTGAGCTGGAAGAGGTTTAGAGGACGCCGCGCGCGACTTACAAACGTGATCGCTCAGGTAGTTCAGTTGAAAAACTGGCATTAATTTTAACATTGTGTCAGCGAGGTAAGCCTTAATTTCATGTAGTCATAATCAACACAATGTAACTAGATAGCAGTGCCCCAACGTGATGGTTTTGCTTTTCTTTCTCGCTTCTTTTACCCCGTTGTGAGCAATTTTCTTTGCAATGTGTGGTCCAGCTTCGTGAGTCGCTTATTCCTAATGGCGGTGAGTTGCGCGAGTTGGTTAGATAACAGAATAAATGCGGTTGGATCGTGCTTGAGAGTGTGCTGAAATTGGAGGCGACATTTGGCATATATATAGGAAACGCTTTAATTGGCAATATTGCAGCACCTACGAAGCAAGGCTCGTGACCGCGACATCATAACAAACAACACGTCAAATACTAGCAGACGCTACACGGCTTTGAACGCAATTTTTGCGCACTTTTCAGGACTAAAATTATTAAGATGCGCAATGCGAAGGCGCAACGGAATGAACATTAACAGTGCGTGCCTTGTTTTAACATAATTTGCGTTACTACACTGGCTTCCAACCGCTTTTTATGGAGGCTAAATAGCATAATAAACAAGTTTCATCCTTCTCACTTCCTATACCGACTACATGAGCAGACAATTAATTTTCATACTTGAATAAAGCAAAGGATGTACCGCAACGGAACACGCGCAATGTTATTTCTCATGTGGGGGGTTCCGAAATCAACCATTTATCGATTTCCAAATCCATTCTCGTCTTCAATCAGGCATTGTTATTCATGCAATAAAACATTATTTGTTATTACTGCTAAATGGCTAATCCTTTACAAATAACGACACTCTTGTTTATACAAACTCATAGGCACTTCTAGAACGCAATTTATACGAAATGTTTTAAGGAGTAGATCTGTTGTTTTAACGTGATGATTTAGTGCGCTAAAATCTGCTTCACATGTGTGGGATTCGAGGGCCTAAGCTCGGGCCTAAGATAAATTTCAAACCATTTTTGTGATTCTACAAGAGTTTCTAGTGTATTTCTGGCATACGTGTTGCGCGCGGTTTTTGCTAGTGATACCAAGATGACACATTGCATGTGAACATTGTTACTACAACACCCGCAAGCAGAGCATTACTACTTGTCTTTCAACACTGAACAAAGTTGACTTAAAAAGACAAAGCTTTCTGTTTTCGGGAGTGTCCAAATAGATTTTTAGCCCACGCTGAAGATTGGTACTGTTTATTTGGGTGCATAACGAGATCGCAATGCAGCGGAAAACTTAAGATATTTTAACATGGGTACTTGACATATGACATAAGTAACACCTTTTTGATTTATTGTAGGTTTTCCAAAAATTTTACGTCTGATTTGCAGTGAACGTCAAAAAAATACGCAATGCGCAGTCATCTACGTACCATATATCACAGATCCGTAAAATGCTAGATTGAATCCGAATGTTGTAGTTTCTACCGCGCTGATAAAAATAGCTGAAATAAGCTTATAGATAAGGGTGTTTATAATCTCCGGTATTAGGCAGGTTATGCAAAGATTGTGCCCCCTTGAATGTTCTTGGTAGTTACTTATCAGCTTACAATAAACTGCGCAACAGAGGAAGAGAACCTTATGTTATACATATTTATAGTCGAGAAAAATATCAAATCTATGGTGTAAATATTACGAATCATCAGAGTTACACAGCGTGGTATATACCAAAATATAGCGCAGAACAAACTCAATTCTTGTCAGGAAAGAAGATTGCTAAGAAAATGTGTCTTTTCACTACAGATTTTGCGTCGCTCACCGTCTCGTTCCGTCTGCAATCAAATGACTCAGGTTGTATTGGTTTTACGGATATGTTTTAGCAAGAATAATATTTTATCTTACCACTATGAAAGCATGCGGCAATAAATCAGATAAAAAATGTTCATGACAGCTGATCTGTGTACGCGTTTGAGCACTAAACCAACATGGCCAATTCCATGGTAGAGCGGTGACTGACTACTTTGTTATTGTTGATTAAAATTACTACATTAATATGATTGGTTTTGTAAGCGCTTCATCCCTGCATATCATTGGACGAGCACTTGTTCTATACTACACTGTAGTATGTATGCTCCTTTCGTGAGGAACAAAATTAATCAGTTTAAACCGCCGTCTGCCCTTTAGTAAACTCGTTAAAAAGTCACGCACGCGAGCGAGTGCCACCTTTGGCGACCTCGCACGGCTGAAGAAATAAGTAGAAAAGTTTGCTGAAGCATTTTGAAATATTTTAACAGAAAAATCTAAGATTTCCCAGTTTCCAAAAACAATAGGACATGGCAATCAACAAAATTGTGCGAGTTGCTAGTTCGTACGCTTTCCAAATATGTTTGTTCCCTGTTTTATCAATTAGTCTTCTCGGCCATGGAACATCATGCTTAAACCGTTATAATAGTAGAGCCTATTAATGTTTTTTGTTTATAATAGCTAAATTGAGACATTATACCAATTCAACTCATTCGATTATGGCTAAGCCAATTGATGAGACATTTAAGCCAATAAGTTTTTTCCAAAGCGTTTTGGTGCGGTAACCTAAAAAACTACACACCTAATTAGCATAATATGCGATAACAAGAATATTTGGTGGAAATAGAACTAAAATTTCCTTTCTAAATGACAACGATTTGACAAAAAATGTAATGAAATAAAGAATAGACTTTCTTGTCAAGATAATCTAAACAACCCTTTTAAAAAATCTTATCCTGTTATTACAATCTACAATTCTGTCTGCGTGCATTTCATTGATCACACTTTTAAATTAAAGATAAAGTTCCGATAAACAACTTCAAAGTGCTCATTAAGTTCTTGTTTTCATTGGCAGAATAAGCAGACAGTTAAGAGATATACCCGTACGTCCCTTTCCGTTATCGTCAGTGTTCACTGGTAATTAATTTGTCACAACTTATCAATCAGAACAGTAAGTTTAAACTCCTACCACGTGAGAAAGGAAATATTGCCGGACAAGCATCCTTTCTGGTATATGCCCTGGAGCTCGGGGTTTCATGAAAGAATTGAAAGTAGTCTACGCGCTTTTTCTTTATCCAAAAACAACGAGAAACTTCAGAAAGCTTCAGGGGGA
This sequence comes from Phenganax marumi, assembly GCA_025400095.1. Lineage (NCBI taxonomy): Eukaryota > Metazoa > Cnidaria > Anthozoa > Malacalcyonacea > Clavulariidae > Phenganax > Phenganax marumi. The sequence goes on along the minus strand of JAODVM010061109.1, from coordinate 2,913 downwards.
AAAGAGGATATAGTTTTTTGACCATAATGGTTAAGTGTGAATAGCATTTAGCAAGAAAACGTCCTGAGGGTCGAGACACGCAGGAAGAAATAATTTCAGTTATCTTCAAAGAAGACGCCAAGAATGGCGGAAGACCAGATACGTGAACATGAGTGCGGATTGGCCAACAAATCTGTTATTATTTACGCAATTTACCCTAATTAAACTCACGCATTAACACGTCTTGGCAAGATAAGTTAGATAACTAACTAAATATATTCCATAGAATGTTTCAATTACTTCAACCAATTCCAAATTTCGCAATTGGTTGAGAAAGATTGAGCAATTATCAAGGTCTAGTCGTCAGATGTTTTCTGGTTCGCTTTCTTCGCTGCCCTACGATGCGTTTTCCTTCGCGCCAGAGTCACTAGTTCTCATCTATGGCTTTCTCGTTTGTACCTTATTAGCTGTCCATAACAGAAAGACCAGGGTCTCTCTACGGACGAAGAACAGACATTTCGAAACACAGAGCAATAAGAACCCCTAGTCTGAGAGAAGAGGCCCACGATCATTTATAGTAGAAGAGAGACAGTCTGGCTAGGTGGGAGGGTCCCGGTATTCATTGAGATATTAGCCATTCTATTAAATTCTTCCATACTGTCTTCTCTTCATGTCTAGCTCTACTTCACTAGCCATTTACTCTAACATCATGCTCCATTTTTAAGAGGCAATTGTTTAAAAAAGGAATCTTTGTGTCTCTATGGACCTAGGCTAGATCTATCAGTTGTCAGATAAATCTGATGTTTACAAGCAGAGAGCAAGATTAGGGAAAATGACAAAAATTATCTGATTTACAGAAACCTCTGCTTCCCGCTGCTCGCATCATTGGGAGATCTGTTTAAAGCTAAGCGAGCTAAGACGCGGATCGGAGAGGTTAAACTCTGCGCGCGGCTGGTCTCCACTTTCGAAACAGCGTAAAACCAACAGAATGTTTCGTGCGCAAAACATTACGTTCTTTTCAATGCGGCATTTCCACAAGACAAAACAATTTTTTTGACAAACGATTTCCTCAGACACTTGGTAAGACATTTCCGTGTTTGGCTTTCTGAGTAAAAGCCACGGACATGACTACTTGTGTTTAGTATGCTTGTCTTTTTTCACATTTAACAACGACCAGTAATTGAATAACTGAAAACATTTTAAATAGCGACACTTTTCTTCTACTGGCGTATGTCGGCTGTCAAAGTGTCTCTCCTGCAGCCAAATATTTGTGTTCTTGGTAATGGGCTCTCTGTGTTTTTCTTAACTGCTCTGGCAAGTTGACTGTTTACCTTAATAGGTGGCAATGATGGATGATTTTCTTTTAATGGTTGTTTTACATTTCCTTGTTTGAATATTTTCATGATTATTTGCAGAAAACATGGCTGATTATAGTATGACACGACTAAGACTGCTTTCAGTTACAAAAATTATGACTGCCAACATTGTCAACGGTGAAGCTTGCTGTTGATGGTGTAGCTAACCATGACAACTGGTAATGACCCTGTATTTCTCAAAAAATCAAAGAAGTCAAGCAGATCAAAGACTTCAAAAAGGCCTAAATGTTGGCTTCGTTATTGGAAGTAACCAAATGCCACACCTTCGTTGCTCCATGATGGAATCTATTTGAACATATTCAAGTTTGATTTCAGATTGTTGCGCATGCGTTTGGCCATTCAGTTGCAAATGAATCCGTTCAAAAAGGGTGGACATTTTAAAGTCGAGGCAGTAAATCACTCCTCATTTTATGTTGACTACACGAACCTTAGTGTGTTTAACCGCCCTACTATGTTGAAAGTGATATATTTGTGTTTCAGAGCGTGTTACAATCAGCATATATTTAATATCTGTGCGGTCACCTTGCCTGTTTACATTGAATCAGTCAAATAAACATTTGTCATGTTTGTGTTAGCTCTACGCTAATTTACGGCTGCAATGACCTTGCGAGAAGAACGGCAAAAAGGAAAATATATCTGCATGATTATTACCTACTACCTGGTTTGTGCTTACGAGAAATTATGTGAAAAAACAAGCACCAATTATGAGCGCATTCATGCGCAGCGAGAACGCACCATGGCGTTAGAACATGGACTGCAATGTTGCCGTGTTGACGTAGTCAACTTAAAAACAAACATTCTCTAAATATTTCCATACCGACAAAGGTTTCTGATTCACGTTGTACGTCTGCGCATTTTTAAGGGAAGTAAGTTTCAAAAACATCTCCTATTACTCCAAACATGACACGTGGATGGGAACACAAAGATGTATTACCCAGCCATTCCCCCTGTCTGTCCTCCTCAAATGACATTGAATTTATAATTTGTGGTGGCAGTATTCACGTGTCTTTACATCGCCTCCAAAAAGAAATCTACACCCCCCCCCCTCTATACACCACCACCCACTGACATAACCACCACAGCTCGTACGTCCACCAGCTACTGTGGGTGATTCTGTGGAAACAAAAGTTGCGCATTTCAAGAACGAAAGATAATGCTACTTCGTTCCTCCACATTCCACAAAGATATCCTTTCTTCACAGTTCATCCTTCGTTCGCCTTTAGGGTCACAAAGACGTTTGTTTAGTTTCGTTGAGGGGGATATTGACTTAGTCTGTTACCTCAAAAATATCTCGCAATGTTTGCTCAGCTTTGGGTTCTCTGGAAAACGCGGGTATCTGTGGTTGAACATGCCATAACTTTGGTCGTATAATTCATAAATCGTGCAAATAATAACCAATAACTAACATCAACCAACAAGGCAAAATATTTTTTTAGTTAATATCTTGCTAATAAAGTTTCTAATCGAATTCAATTTAAATAATTAATATAACATCCAACTTGCAGTAACAAAATCATATATATAATTATAAATTTGTTTGTGGGGTGTATAACTTCAA
>JAODVM010060998.1:0-17666 GCA_025400095.1 Phenganax marumi | reverse complement strand
TACCAGGTAAACTAATGCCAGGACAGCTGATGATCCTGCAAGGCCACCGAATTGTGACTCGCTGATTTCTCCCTGAACATTTTCTCGTATCCACTCTACCACATAGGATTCTTGCGCTTTAGAAATTACACTAGTGAGGGAAATTGGTCTTAGATCCTCCACTCTGGAACATGGAACGACTTTGGGGAGACTGCACACGTTGGATATTTTCCAAACTTCTAGGAACTTCATATAACGGAATGACTGATTGAAAGTATGTGTCAATGGTACAGCAAACAGCTTGGCAAATAGCTTAATTAGTTTCATATTAGGATCGAACGAACCACTTGCTTTATTTCCATCAATTGCTCGTAATTTCCTAACAAGACTCTCAACAAATATTTGGGTAGATGCTCATCTACTTCAATTGTCAACCACTCATCTGGATAATTCTTGGTCAGGTCCGTAAATAAGGTATTAATGTACTCAGCAGTCTCTCTCGAGTCAAGTGGAACACCAGTCTCTGGGCTGTAATGGAAATCGCATGTTGTTTTGTCCCAACAATCCTTTTTATCTGTCTCCACCATAACTATGGATTGAGGTTACTCGTCGGCTTGACTTTCTTGTCGTAATAATTATTTTTCTCCTTACGAATTTCGGAAACAATTTTATTTCGTAGTCGTTTGAATTGTTCAATTAGTCCACGTTGTTTGGCACAGTTGTAGAAAATTTAAACAAGCTTGCAGGCAAAAAGATCCCCGGAAAAGCACTTACTGACACACAATGACATGCGAAAAAATGATTGAAGTTTGGGTTTTAACACAGACATCGAAGTGCGGATTTTTGGCCCAACTCTAATACCATTATCCTTCCTATTTTCCATCCCGGGTTCGCCAATATTTGGATTATGTTTTCTGTAGTATATGCTTTGAAACTACCGAACGATATCATTAGCTTTTGAATCTAGTTATCTTCTCTTGCTTTCATCGAATAATATGTACCATCTTTTCAATTCTGTCAGATGATTTTCTTCCTTTCATCGATCGTGGAGGACCGATAATACAGAAAACCACCCATATATACGATCGCGGAAACAAAGGTGGAGAAATATGCCAATCAATTTGTTTGCCAACACTCTTCATGTTAATTCCTCAAGATTTTTGCGACAGATTCCTCGAAGTACTATGCCGTCTTGTACGCATACGTCTTAAATATAGTTCCTCCCACACTTTCTCTGGTGTTTCAAGAAAAAATCTATAAAACGTATAGCTGTTATTCTATATTTCAAACTCTCAAAGCACAAGACCGGTATGCATGGCTTCAGCTTTTTGATTCTTGACAAACGATTGATATATTTTTTGCATTTTTCGTAACCGCAACTTTCGACCTGTGACTCTGTAGTGTTTTAGAGTGTTTTAATTAGTGATCTACTTTTAGTTAAAAAATACAGTGAGCTTGCAATTTGGTATGACATGCAAATATAAAAGGTGTTCAATCTGTATACAATAAACATTACTGCTCGGCTAAGAGTTCTATTGCCCTAGGTATAAAAAATGTTTGTGTCTTTCAACTTAGATTTTGTTCTACTAACTTTGGCACTGTTCTTATTTGATATAGTGCAGTTTCAAGAGTAATGTGATAGCAAATTAACAACCTTGCTGCACGATATCACAATCATCTTATGGCTGTACTGAACTATTATACCCTGGGAACACTTTTTTCCAGTCGACAAAAATGCCATGTAATGTTGTGAAGTCCATGCACTTACTGTTTTTTGTCTGTTGCAACACATATCTCATGAAAATATGAAAGTGCGGCTGTATTGTTTGCTGCTGTTGCAGAAAATTTAATCAGCCTAACAAAGACAAAAACCCCAGGAAAAAACACTCAGTGATACTCAATGACGTGCAAAAGCATGAATGAAGATTGAAGAATAAAGTTTGATTATAGCACAAACATTCAACTAAGGATTTTGGACCCTGCTCGAATACCACTACCATTCGTGTTTTCCATCTTGGTTCGATCGCCAATGCTCGAATTATGTTTTCGGTAGCATATTTTGAAACTACCGACCGATATTATTAGTTTTTGAATTTAGTTAAGTCTCGTTTCCATATAGTCGTAACTGTCGTAAAAGCCCGTTTACACTATACCGGATTGCCAACGGAGCGGGTCAAATTTTGCAGCCATCGATGCTCTTTAAAGATTTTTGATGGTAATGACACAGAGAAATATACAAAATCTTACAGCCTAGCAAACATTTGCTGGTGATTACTGCTCCTTAACAGCAAACGAAGATGTCGTGACGAGTGAATCTGGTATAGTGTAAACAGGGCCAAAGATAGAGTCACGAACTTTCTAAACATCCGAAATAAAGCATTTTAAAACAAATTATTAGCAAAGCAATTAATATAGTGAACAACATGTATGTTTTCTATGAGATATACTGCCAAGAAGATAGAATAATTCGGCTGTTGAGAGATATCGTGACTCTATCTTTACGACGTTTACGACTACATGGACAGCAGGCTTTATCTTTTCATGTTAGACGACTTTCTTCCGTTCATCGATCGTTGAACACCGATAAATATTTATTACAATATGCAGAACACCAAGCATAAGAACGCGTTAGCAAAAGTGAAGAAGAACGTTGATCAGTTCTTTCCTAACATTAAACAATTCGTCATGTCAAATCTCAAGATTTTTATAAAAGATTCCTTGAAATGTATATAACTTCCTGTAACCATCAGACTTTGACCTTCTGTCAAACGTTTTGAGTAGTTTTATAACTCGATGCGTATGAACATGAAAAAATGTATAAAATATTACTCTGCTGCTCAACATCAAAGCCCTAGACTGCTATGCACTGCTTCAGCCATTCGAATCCTGATAGATAAAGGCATTTTTGATTTTTGCAACTGAAGCTCTTGACCAGTGATGATATTGAAATGTATTTTGTTTACTTTGGTTTGTATTATATAATTTGCTTTTAAGGGCCATATAATAGTAAACCGGCAACCTTTCTGCTCGATATAAAAATTATCTCAAGCCTTGTACTGAACGAATGCTTTTAGAATATTAATTCCAGGGAAGAAAAACAGCATGTAATGTTCTAAAATCCAATATTTATTGCTTGTCTGCTGTTCTGCATATCAAATGAACAAATTTAAAATTGAGGCTATAATGTTTGCCACTGTTGCAGACAATTTCATCAAGCAAGCAGAACAAATCCCAGGAAGAAACAGTCAGTGATAATTAATGACGCAAGAACGCCTGAACGAAGTTTAGTAGTAACACATGCAGTCATACAACTGCACGTGGATTTTGAATCCAATTGAAATACCACTACCGCTATTTTTTACTTAATTTTTCTCTTTAAAAACATTTTCTGGTGGTTTAAGCGTGACTAACTGTGAAGGAATTTGGATTCGTGATCGAAACATAAGGATGTTATCTGTTTGAGCTTTAAGGCTCAATATTGACGTCAACATTAATGTTTCTGAAAAGTATAGTTTAAAAATAGATGGAGAAATGAATTGTCAACCATTATAATGATTTGTAATTCTATAGTGAGTCCTGAGATATCCCTGCCAATGTTATTGGGATGTTTTCCTGTTTTTCTTTATCCTTATATGGAGTTTTGTTACAGCATTACTGAATGACAGCTTTATCACTCTAAAACAATAGTTCTCCCTGAACAAAGGGAGTTTGTCAAGTCAAAGAAAGATTGCTTTTGGCATTTGAGCTCATGCGATATTTAGGCAACAGGCGTATTCCGCCAATGCATGGATATATATATATATAGTGGAGACAAATCAGCCATCATGCATATCTGGTTGGGTTTAGTACGAACTACGAAGAATCGTTTGAAGGTATGGTGAAGATACTCACATATGGACTATAAGAAGAATGCTGCACCATGCTCAAGTCTATTAGAATACACTGTACATGCAAGTATATATAGACTAAATTGCGGCAGTCTAGTAGTACCTTTAAAACACGACCTGTGCGTGTTTTAAATGGCTTAAAAAATAACTGATCTCATACGTTTAATAGTGAAGTTAGTTTGAAACTTAACGTTGCCAAATCATAGAAAAAGCTGCGGCAGGGTAGTGATTTACTTTGTCTTTTTTAGTCATAAATTGTTAATAAGTTCAGTGTTAGTATAATGAATGTTAGACTTCATCTACTTCGATAGAGTACGCCGACAATATGACCGTGGATAGCTAAAAGATTCAAAAGCTAAAGAGAATAAATCGTGTATAGTAAATTTTATTTCATTTTTTACTCCTTAGGAATACTCCACTGCAGTGAATCAGAAACACCATGAAGACTTTCACCTTTGCTATCGTCATTCTGGCCGCGCTTGTTGCTTTTGGAAACAGCGAGTTTGACTTTCACTCAGGAGGTAAGACATAATTAAGTTGGTGTGCTGTCATAGCTCTGACAACATTTGGAAGAAACTATAGAGATCATTCTAACGAAATTTTAATACTGCACACTTCAGAGCAGGTTGCATCAATAACGTCACTCTGGGCGTCATCTTTGAATGGTTATATTTACATGTTAGCACATAAACAAAAACATACAAGGTTTCTCAAAACATGTTTGGCCAACCTTTGTTTGTGCCAGTGCTATTTTCGTTCCAAAGGCATTTTAAAATTCTTGACTTTATATTTCGTCAACTTTGCTTCTTAGGCGAATCTAATTCCAGGTTGCAACTTGATACTTCAAATTTCAATACTACACACTTTCGCGTTCAATACTTAATACTACAAAAAGTATGCTCCACACTAAAATAGGCCAAATCATAAGTATGGAATTCATTTGTTGAACATGGCGCTGATGAAGTACGTGAGACTTGGGTCCATTGTGCAAATGCTTTAAGAACAGAATAAAGATCAGTAACAGAAGGTCCACTTGCGTCGAAACCTTTGAGGTTTTTGTGCCGGCACCTGTGGCATGTTAAGGCAGATTTCCATTCAAGGCAAAATTTCCCGCGATCGATATTTGTGTTCGCTTTCTTTTAAAATGTGCCCTTTGAACCATGTCTAAGGAGATGCGTTCCGCTTCGCTACTGATAATTCAAAAGAAAGCGATCGCGCGATAGTTTGCACTGAATGGAAATCCGCCTTTATCCGCCATTTTCCTAGCCAGTCAATGACTTTTCCCGCCAATAAACACGTTGTATACTGTTCCGCCATCTCGTCTGACAGTAACATATTACATACGACCATTGTAACAACATTATTACATTTCCTAATCATGGTCAAAAGTTGCATAGTCATTGTTAAGGCCCGTTACACTTTGCCGCATTGCTATCGGAGTGGGTCAAACTTTGCAGCTATTTTTGCTCTGTAAAGACTTTTAATGGTAATGTCATAAGGAATTATACAAGATCTTTCACCCTAGACAACATTTGCTGGTGGTTCTTGCTCTTTAATAGGAAACAAAGATCTCGAGACGAGTGAATCCGGTAAGCGGGCCTTACTTTCATCATTCCATAACACATGTAGAAAAACGAGCATTTTGTTATTACATTTTGCATCATTTTAAATTAAATTAAAACAAAAAATGTTGAATAAATACTTTGAAACATAGATTTTATAACATATATTTTTATAAATAGTGGGTTAGTTACATTTTAGCAATTTCTCCTCGGGCAACAACGGCTGTCTCGGGGCCACAAAGCACATTACTTTCCCGAGGCCCAGTAAATAAGTATTTTATTATATACTAATAGTCCAAGAAAGTCAACAACAAGTGAACGTCAGTTTTGCTGTCAAACTTTCCATTTTGATGAATAGTTGAAAATACGAAAATAAAAATACCTAAAAAATCGCGCGCTTTTGAGGTCGTCCAAAGGTTGTGTCTTCACGTGATGACACACGTGATTTTATTTGTTATTTCCCGGTCGATAACGTATTATTTTCTCCTCGCCCTGTTGCGAGGGAAACAGCCTAATTTTTGTTTTTCTCGCGTGATGGCCGAGAAACTTGCCATTCTTGTAATCTAAAATTCTATATTAATTAAGATGGTTCCAGTCAATGGAAAATGCCGTGCGATCGTCATTTTGCGACTAGTTCTTATCGATTATGGGCCGTCAAACGGAACACATCTCATTGGTTGTGGCTAAAGGTGGATTTCCGTTCACTGAAAAATGTCGAGCGATCAAAATCTTGCGATCGCTTTCTTTTTAAATGTGTCCTTTGAACCACATCTAAGAGAGATACATTACGCTTGGCAGCTAATAATTCAAAAGAAAGCGTTTGTAAAATGTCCATCGCACGACTATTTGTTAATGATGAATAGTAAAACTGTTTTGTTCTAATTATCAAACCTTCAATATTAATTATTAATGATTCCATTTTCAATTTGATTTAGTATTTCAACATAAAACAATACTTATTAATTTATTAAACAAGCATTTTAATGTCTAAATAATGCTATTTAATGTAGAATATTTAACATCAATTTCATATTTAGCATTGAATATCAATGTTTATCATCAATCATTTATTAGTTGAATTTATAAATAAATTAACAGTAGCACCGTTTTGTTCTAGGAATTCGTAAGGTGCGCTGTGGTCACGGTGGATGTACTTGCCTCGAGTCCTTGCCCTCGGGGAACCTATGACTGCAGCAAAGCATATTCCTGCTCCTCTTTCATACAGAAACCTTGCTGCCCATCGTATTAATGAAACCCATCATCATACAACAACCTAGAACACTTTAGAATGAACGTATTACAACTCATACTATCTTGAGTAAACTGGTTTATTAAGTAGACTATAATGAACTCATACTTGTACTGCTGGCAAAGTGGAATAACGTAATTCCCAAATAAAATACATTGTTTTGAAACTACGATTAACTGTAAGATTGATCAGTTGGTTTACGGTAATGCTAGGGAAATGGGAAACCTGGTTTCCATGTAAACAAACGCAGAGATCGGCGACACTCTCTAGACTTTCGTCCTTAATCACTGAAAGGAACATTTACACTGACAGACAATAGGTTTCACTCGCCATTAATCACAGACAACGAAAATCACCGACATCGGCGTCTACATGGAAACCAGACTTCAGACGAAGCAATATTTTCTTGCAACTTGCAGCGAAAGTTTTGAAAAATAGATGCGCACAGCGTTAAATTATGTGCTAGCTTTGGGTGTGGGATAGCAGGTTCCTCACTGCCTTGTTGATTTTGTTTATAGCTGTTGCACAGTGGCTTGCTAATTTTGTTCATGAGTACTAAGAACAATGGCTTCGTTCAAACTATTAAGTAACTATGACTATCCGATCAAACTATAAAAAGACAGCTAGCTGAAAATAGCAAACAATTGGCCTAAATTGGCCTAATTGAGTGATCAAAGTTAATCACTGTTTCATTTAACTACAAGCAGGACCGGATTAGCGTTGTTCGCCCCCCCCTGCATTTTTTCTTCGGGGGCCCCTTTCAAGTTATCCCCCCCCTAACTCCCGACGAGTCAATGGCATTTTGACCCGTTCACACGAAAATAATAAAACAAAAAAATAAAATTCTGGCGTTAATCTTCCAAAATAATTGTTTGTGCACTGTTTGCGAACAATAGTGAGACCAGAAAAAATGAACTTAAATATCATTTCCATAAACACGCCTATCGTTTGTCTGAATTTCCAAAAAACCTTCTAAACATTGATTATTGCATTACAGTTTGTTTCCAGCATTTCTGATTGGCAAAATCATTAATTAATTGGGAGAATTCCGTTTGTTCGTGTTCACAAGGTCGTGTTCCACGTTAAGCATAGTAAGGCTGTTTAGCCTCTTCTGTGTCATGCACGATCGAAATTGGCTTTTTACTCGCTTCAGTGCAGAGAATGATCTTTCGCCGGAAGAGTTCGAGATCATGAGAGAGATATAAATGCGAAATACAATAAAGGTGTTTGGAAATAAGGTTTCAAGGTTATTGTCCACAAGAAGCTTGTATATAGTCGCAGTTCCAGCGATTTAAAGTTCAATCCAACGTCATCGTCGTCTTTAGATATCACAGCTATGCCAGCGGCAGACTCCTTGGTTGTAGCTTGGGTTGCAGAAGTATCAGTAAAGGTTGCAGGAGCAGCTGCACTTAATGCTTTAGAAGCGAATTCAGTGTTGAGAAAACTTGAAAAATGCACTAATTCGTCTGGCAGACTGTCTTCAAGATCTGTGCCTGTGGGGTAGGCTTTCTTAAGGGTATCTGCACTGTTGATCAATTGATCGTCTGGGAGATTCTTAAGGTTTCGCAGAAACCCAAATTTTGCAGCAACATCTTCATACGCACTCAAACGTTTCTGCAATTCCCCATCTATTCTATTGACAATAACCAGAAACGTACGTGTGCGGAACTTATCGGCTGGAGGCCGCGGTAATTCAGGCGCTGATCCTGGTTCATTATATCGCCCATTTCGGGAACGAACAGTCTAACTTGCGCAATCAGAGGCGCGGGGCCACGAAAGCGCGGACCCCCCGGCATATGCCGTGGGCACTGGCGCAGTGCTATCTCATGTGGTAATCACAGCACGGTTTACACCACCCAAAAAGAAATGATGCCGAGGCAGGAATATGTTTAGGCCTTGGGTAGAGATACTGAGATACTGGATGCTTTACTTTTTGAGCTATAGGTAGAGCGAATAATCATATATTTCGATTTACCGGAGTGGATTTGATGCTTACTTAGCGAGATCCATCTGGATATATTTATAAGATCGAGATTTTTCTTGTTAATAAAGTCAGCGTAGTCAGACCCTCGCTTGGGTCCTTTTGAACAACAACAAGCACCTCGAGACGTCAAACCGCGATTGATACAAATAAAAGAACAAGTAAATCGACTCCAGAACTAGAAGCTCTTAAATAGCTTAGTGCTGACATGGCCTTAGTAAAAATGTGAACTGGCGCCGCGTGTGAGCGAGATCAAGAGCGGACAATCAACAGCGGAGCATGTCCACCGAGCATGCTCCACCTGCGCGGGCAAAATGGCCTTTAGTGAGCTTCAGCAGAAGCGACGTTTTTGTTTTCATGTCCGAACCGCGTACAAAGTGTTGTCGTTGTCGTTGGCGTCAGCCGTTTTTGTTTCAAATAAAAAACGGCTTATACCATCAACAACGCCAAAACTTTGCACGCATGACGTGTAGGGACCTTACGATCATTACGATCGAGGACGGCAACTTAAACGGCGACGTCTTCCAGACAAAAGAGCTTTTGTAGTAAAACAAAGAAAATGAATAAATTTATGTCCCCCTTATAGCCTGGTTTCCATATATAGTCGTATGGCCAGAAATGGAGGACAACGTGGCTGCCGAGCATGCGCCTTTTTCCGCAAAATTGAAATTCAAAATGGCGTCTTTTTATACCATTTAAGTAGGTAAAGTGCAAATTTGATGATTTTGATAACTTACGGTTGAGAAATCCAAAATGTGCACGTCCAGAACTTCACTAATTTCATCAAACTTTTATCTGCGAGAAATTGGATACAACTAGAGTTTTCTAACTATGCTCCCGATCAATCAATTTATTTGCCAAACATTTGTATAAGATAGTAAGTGATTCCAACATATTAGGTCTTTTTCGGTTCCAATTGCACCTTGTTATAAGCAGCAATTGGCAAATGTGCACGTCTAAATTGTTTCGTACAGCATCTGTCTTTATTAAAATCACTTTAACAAAGCGTAACAATATACAGTAGTGTGTTCCTCAAAGCGATGAATTGTGCCTGTTGTGTAAAGAGAAGTTTGTTTCATTATGGTGCAAAATGGACTATAATATGAACAAATATAATAGAAATTTTGCACGAAAAATTATGTTTCTTGTCCGCCATTTATTTTGAAAAGCCGTTGCTACGTTACAATGGTCTCAACCGCTGTTTTTATGGGCTGCAGTCTAGTAAGCCTCCTAAAATTCGCGGTAAATTTGATATTCCAGTATGAAAACATTCAAAACGTTGATGGACGTTTACAGTTTGAGCATCGATCCATTGGCATAAAATCTGTATAAATTCATAATTTTGCAGTTTTTCTTTATATTTTTTGTTTCTTTTACATTTGATTTGTTGACTTCCTAAGACGACATGAGCCCGTTGGTCAGACCGCTTACCGTCCTCCATTTCTGGCCATGCGTCGTAAAGATAGAGCCACGATATCTGTCAACGGCCAAAATATTCTATCTTCTTGGCAGTATATCTCAAAGAAAACATGCATGCTGTGCACTAATAATTGCTTTGCTAATAATTTGTTTTAAAATACTCTATAATTCGGACGTTTAGAAAGTTCGTGACTCTATCTTTACGACGTTTACGACTATATGGAAACCAGGTTTATCTTCTCAACGCCGCGTCTCCATTGTATAAAGGCTTAAATACAACTTCATTCTATGGCGCGTTTTCACGCTTTGAGACAACGTGGACTCACTGAGTGAAAAAATCGTTCTTTTAAAATTGAGTTCTGTGGACAATCTTATATGGATTTATCATCGTGCGAAGTCCTTAAACATGACTTTTATTTCATTGACAACAACATTTAGCCTTGACTTCTTCTTAGTGTATAAGTATAGATCACGTTTTACCCGCGTCGTTGGCGTTGTAGCTTCGTAAGGTTCCGAATAAACAAAAACGCCGCTTGCTTAATCTCTCTATTATAATGCAGGGGCTGGTTGTTCGAAAGATGAATAGCGCTATCCACTGGATAGTGATTTTTAGTAGCTTTCGTTGAATTTTACGTTGCTCGTTGTAAGATAAAAGTACGACTGATATTGATAAATTAGAGTCTGTAGCCTTTCTGTCGTTGACCAAAGTGGAAGTTTCAGTATTTCTTGTCCGATTTTATGAACATTGAAACTTTATTATCCAGCGGATAACGCTATTCAACTTTCGAACAACCGGCTCCAGTGCTATATATAAGCCTAGTTCACACTGGTCGTAATTCATTGGCGATCTTTTGTAGTTTCTTCCAGCAGACAACAGGTTTTGTGCACGAAAGTGTCAAGGTCAGTTTTTTTCAAATATCTCATTGGACAAACGTGTGTCACATGCATGTCACGAAGACGGCTGACGTAAGCGTAGGACATCACTGAGATCACTTTTATCAGCAGCAAGTAAAACATGAACGAAAAACAACGGCACTTTTTATTCATATTCACTTCAGTAATTCAATTTTTGTCTTCTTTGACCCGTACTATATAATAAAATACTTATTTCCTAAGACCCCAAGACCACAATGACCAACATAATGACTTTTGTGGCCGCTCGACCGTTCGTTGTTTTTCGTTGTAGCAAGAAAAGTCATTGTTTCCCACAGTCTCGGTGACTAAGTTCTCTAATTATTTAACCCTGGGCAAACTAGGAAACATTGTTTCCTGCCATTAATATTTCGCCATGTGTCCCAAGCTGGGCAAACACCAGGGAAACGCTTGAAAAACATGAAATATTTCTGAATTTGATAGGAAACATATTTGCTTCCCGGGAAGCAAATTTTGTTCCCGCAACAATGTTTCCACATGTGGGGAAACAGGGAAACATTTAAGGAAACATCGCGCATCACAAACAGTGATCACAATTGTTTCCACAACAATGTTTCTGACATATCTTTTCATTCGCCGAAATTACTTGGTAGATTAGAACCTGCTCACAGAAACCTGATGCGTAGCATAATTTTAAACTCTATGTTGAGGTCAGAGATTGTACACATTTATAGTATTTGAATTACTCAAAAAAATTGCTACCTTCATTCTCCATGGATACATAAGTGATTGGTATAAAGTTTCCCGAAATGATATTCAGAGAGCATTATAAATGAGTTTTCTCTTTAGCTTAGTTTGATTTAATTCAATGATGTTCGTTAGCTACAACTAAAATCACCAACAATGTAGTGCCAGGAAATCGCTATGAGATGACGTAGTGAAACTCAGCATTCTTAAATGATTCAACTATTATAAAAAAGTGCATAATTATAGACACTTTAAATCAATGAAGATTGCATTGTTTATTTTAAATGAGTCAAAAGTTACAGTTTTGTACCGTTGATATATAAAACGCGTTTTCATAAAACTGCCGTTACAGTGAGAAGAAAGAGTACGAAATACGTGTTTTAAAATCGTCACTACCGTCTACTTTCGGGCATTTTTAGTTTGGCGAATAGAATGTGAAATAAGATGTATTTCATAATACTTATTAAATTCTGGTGATTTCATTAGTTTATTATTCTCACATGACACTGAATAAAAGCTCCACTTAGCAAGAGTGCAATTCATAAGAAAACGTACATAGGCTACTGCCCCCCACATAGCACCCAAAGAGATTCCGACAATGACGTCACAACAGGATAAAATAAAAAAGCACGTGCACAGTGTTCGGATGTTACACAATAGGATAACATATTCAAGCACGTGCACAGCATTCGCAATGGCGCAATAGAGCGTTCGTAATGGATACAAATGAGCTTTTAGACCGATCTATTAGGGGTTCTGGGACGGCCGGTGCACTTGGCTCCGCCGATGACCCCATCGATTCTTAAATATTTTAATTAATTCAGATCATTTTAATTGATTAAAGCTTTGCCGCTTATTGGTAGAGCGATTTTCAGTTTATTTTCAGGCAATTTCGCATCCGAAATAAAGCCTTTTGAAACTAATTATTAGCAAAGCAACTATTAGTGGACAACATCCATGTTTTCTTTGAGATATACTGCCAAGAAGATAGAATATTTTGGCCGTTTGAGAGATATTGTGACTGTTCGTATACGATAGTTACGACCATATATGAAAACCAGGTTAAAGAGATACGCTGCATTACGCTACGATGCATTTGAAGAGGAATTCGAAAACGCGTTCAATATTTTCCACTTCAATTGTGACACAGCGTAACTATGTCTTGACCGTGCACAAGTTTGGAAAAACATGAACAAAATTAAAAGATCAACAAAGACTGAGGTCGAATTTCCACACCATATCTTCAATATAGCTACGTTTTCAGCCTTCACTATACGCACAAGTGTGCGCAAACATAACAACAGGAAGTTTGCTCAAGACTCCAACCTAATCTTCAAAGACAGGTTTGCACTGATGCTTGCAAATGAAAAACAAGGTCATGCAGTAAAAAAAGGAAAAAACATCGCAACATAGATTAATTAATTTCATGCTGTATGCATGAGTCAGTTTACTTTATTAGTTATGTGTTGTTTATCTCAGTATCAGCATGTCCACACATGTTACGAATGTTTCTTGGTATGAAGGCTTGTATATCCACTTCAACCGTATCATTCGTAGTGTACAATAGCGTATTTCTTTGTTGCAAGCTAACAGCTACGCTCTGGTGCTCACATAACAAAGGTTACGTTACATTTGAAGTGAAAATATTGGAAGCCGTTTTCAATTTCACTCTTACCGTGATAGACCGTAAGACAATTCTTTGTTCCAAAGTCATTAGCTATGCTTGGGTACTAACGAAGAAAGACATATACGCTACGTTATGCTATACGGTAGAGATGAAGAGGGAAACGAGCTTTAGACTTCAGTCTTGACAGACGATTGATAAATGCTTGCATTTGTCGTAACTGCAACTTTCGACCTGTGACGCTCTGTAGTCTTTTTTTCAATCAAGTAATTTGTGTATTAAACAACAAAGCGTTTAAAAGATCCACTTTAGGTTAAAAACACATGCAGTGACACAGTTCGGTATGAAGTTCAAATATAGAAAGTGTTCAATCTATATACAAAACAAATTACTCGTGTGCTCGTTAAAGATATAACAGGTGATTTGTTTTTCATTTCTAGATTTTGTTTTCCTAACTTTGGCGTTTTCGTATCGATCTAGTGCAGTTTCAAGAGTATATTGCGATTGCAAACAACCTTTCTGCTCGATATCACTATCAACTAAAAGCTGTAATACTAAGCTAACCCCCTAGTAATACTAATTCCAGTTGACAAAAATGTCATGTAGTATTGTAAAGTCAACTGTGTGTTGTTTGTCTGTTGCACCACACATCACATGCCACAAATTTGAACGTGAGACTACACTCCTTGCCATGCACTGTTGCAGAAAATTTAATCAAGCAAGCAAAAAAAGGATACCAGGAAAAAGCACTCAGTGACAATCAATGACGTGCAAAAGCATGAATGCAGTTTGGTTATAACATAGTCATCAAACTGAAGATTTTGGACCCAACTCTAATACCACTACCATTCGCGTTTTCCATCTCGAGTTCGCCAACATTCGGATTATGTTTTCTGTAGTATATTTTGAAACTGCCGACCGATATTATTAGATTTAATGTTTGAATTTAGTTACCTTCTCGTGTTTTATCGCATAATGAATACTATCTTTTCGATGCTGTTAGATGATTTTCTTCCGTTCATCGATCGTTGAACACCAATAACTATGATTTCGATGTGCATGCCGAAAACCATGCATATGATTGCGGAAAAGTGGAGAAAACGTCCACGAGTTTCTTTCCTAACATTAAACAATTAGGCTCAAGATCTTTATAAAAGATTCCTTAAAAACTTAAAATGTTTATGACTTCCTGTGCCTATCCGACATGGAATTTCTTCCAAATTGTTTTAATGGTAGTAGAACTTGATGCCTAGGAATAGCTACGAAAAATGTACAAAAACATAGATATCACTCTATTGCTCAATGATCAAAGCTACAACGGCAACGCACGGCGTCAGCTATTTGCATTTTAATTTTTTGCAACTGAAACTTGTGCAATGATGAGATTAAAATGTATATCCTGCATGTAGTTGTTTTTAATCAAATAGTTTGCTTTTTAAAGCCATGTGATGGCAAACAACCTTTCTTCTCGATATAACAATGATCTCAAGTTTGTACTAAACTAACAAACATCACAGGAAAACAATTCGAACTGGAGGCTATACTGTTTGCCACTATGTTGCAGAAGATTTCTCCATGCAAGCGAAAAACAATTCCCGGAAAAAACACTTATAGTGACTCTTAATAACGTGCAAAAGCATGAATGACGTTTGGTTATCAGTCATCCAGCAAAGGATTTTAATACAATAGAAATGTCACTACCATTCTTATATTGCATCGCGAATTCGCAAATAGCCGGATTATGTTTTGCGTATAAAGTGTTTGCAACTGTCGGCTAATATGCAGGTTATGCTACGGTAGAGATGAAGTGGGAAACGACCTTTAGACTTCAGTCCAGTAGATTTCCGAGTTTGTAAAGTCAAAGAAAGATTGCTTTTAGAAAATGAGCTCATGCGATATTTAGGCAATAGGCGTATTTCCGCCAATAGGTGGATATATGTATAGTAAAGACAAGTCAGGCATCCTGCATACCTGGTTAGGTCTGTTACAAACTACGAAGAAACTTTTAAAGGTATGTCACAAGATACTCAACAAAGTCTTTGTTCTATCTTTTTCTTAACGTTTTGTTTTTATTCAACATGACCAAAACATATCATTTTGCTGTTGTGGTAAAATGCAAGGCTGCAATACAGTCGAGATACAGACAGTTATACAGATTTATTCATGACAAAAAATAAAATAATTCATTGACTACCGAAATTGAAATTTGAATTTTGACGATGACTTCATACGGATTTTGAGCAGAATGGTATACACTGTGCTCAAGTCCATTCAAGTACTCTGTATAATTATGCAAGTATATGTATGCTAAGTTTGATTCCGCCATGCGCAAGCCACAGTACGATTTGGAACACGCGCAGGTGTGTATTATATAGCTGATAACACATGAGTTACGAATGTTTTAAATGGCTTAAAACATAACCGATCTCAAGAGTTTATTGGCGAAGTTAGTTTAAAACTTAATTAATGTTGCCAAACTGTAGAAAAACCTAAAGTTGTCAAACCATAGAAAAACGTACGGTACCCAGTAGTGACACTTTAACTTTACTCGTAAATTGTTAATGAGTTCAGTGTTAAGTTAAGTGTAATGAAAGTTAGACTTCACTTATTTCCATGGACTACGTCGACAATATGAGTCTAGATAGCTCAGAAATTCAAACCCTAAAGCGAATAAATCGCATAGACAAAAGTTTAGTCCATCTTTTACTCTTTAGGAATACTTCGCCGCAGTGAAGCAAAAACACTATGAAGACTTTCCCCTTTGGTCTCGTCATTCTGGCCGCGCTTCTTGCTTCTTGAGACAGCGAGTCTTTCACACGAGGTAAGACATAGGTTGGTATGCAGTCATAGCCCTCACAACTGTTCGTAAAAATTTACATTTCAGACAAAAAACTATAAGTAATTGCTGAATTCATCGAAAACGGTGGTGACGACGGAGATGAGACACTCGTTTATAAATGCCTGTGCTCAAACAATACAGAACCATGGATGGAATCAAGCATCGTGCAAATGTTTTAAGCATGTTAGAAAAACGCGAGAATTTATTTTTTTAAGCAGAAACACACGTTCTATAGTCCCATATTATATAAAAATCATGGTCAAAAGTTGCTCATCGTTACCGTCACTTTCATGCATCAGTCAATAAAAACATGTAGAAAGTTCAAAAAGCTACAATGGGCGAATTTGTCATAATTTATTATCTTTAATAAAGACGCGATGGTCGGGAAACCTGCCAACCTTGAAATCCAAAGCTTTTAAGGTGGTTTCAGAAATTGTCGAGCATGCAATCGACATTTCGCGACTAATTCTCTTCGAAATATGGGCTGTCAAACGGATCACGTCTCATTTGCTGAGGCTTAAGGCGGATTTCCATTCAGTACAAAATGTCGCGCGATCGTCATTTTGCGGTCGCTGTCTTTTCAAAAGTGTTCTTTGAACCCCTTCTAAAGAGACACACGCTTGGCAGCTGATAATTTAAAACAAATTAAGCGATTGCAAAATGTCGATCGAGTGACAATTTGCTTTAAATGAAATCCTTCTATACTTTGCATAAGCTTTCTATTTGTTAATGTTTGATAGTCTAATTGTTTTGTTCTAATCATCAAACCTTAAATATTAATTTCTAATAATTAATTTTTCAGTTTGATTCAGTATTTCAATATACAATGATATTTATTAATTTATTAAACTAGCACTGTAATGACTAATTAATATACAATATTTAATATCAATTTCATATTTAACATTGAAAATTAATATTTATTTGTTAATCAGTCTTTCGTTGAATTTACAATTAAATTAACAGTATCACTGTTTTGTTCAAGGAATACGTCAAACGCGCTGTGGTGATATATTTAGTCGATGTGGTTGCTATTCTATCCCAGATGCTTGTCCTTCTTGTACTTCTAACTGTAGAAGAACCCATTTCTGCTCTAACTCCGCACACATACCTTGCTGCACTTTTCGATGAAACACCTCATAGTACAACAATATGGAACACTTTAAAATTAACATAATTACAACTCATATACTATCTCAGTGAGTAAACTGGTTCATTAAGTAGATTATAATGAATTGATACTTGTACTGCTTGCAAATTAGAATGGGGGTGATTTGCAAATAAAATACTTTGTTTTTGAAACTACGAATAACTGTGAGATTCAGTTAGTTTACTACAATGCTAAGGAAGTGCGAAGCCTGGTCTCAATACAAACACCGAGGTTCAACCCAGGTTAATTTTCCACGTGTGAACACTGCTAACCAGGTTCAATGTAAGCCCCATTTACACTACGCAAACTAACCCGGGTCGAACCCGGGTTAACTCAAATCCACATTAGTTTTTTGA
>JAODVM010060887.1:2639-17679 GCA_025400095.1 Phenganax marumi | reverse complement strand
TCCTCCAGACACGCGGCTTCAATCGATTATTAGACATTACTATTACAGGTAGCGTTCCATGTATTTTTAGTTCAATGATTGTAGTACAGAGAAAAATTTCTGCTGCGCTTTTCCTTAAATGTAGGCTAGCTATTCTGAACTGCTTGAGTCTATCTAAAGCAATCGACAGGTGTTCTGCTTGGTCAGTCTCTCCCAGAGATCATACTACAGTTCGTCATTTCAGCAAGGGTTACTCAGGTTCTCTGATTTACACATGTGTTTAACTTCCTTGTACTTTACGTTCAGATGTGGCTATGCACAAAGAATTCTTTGCAATCGTTTGGGAGAGCTATGCATAGGTTAGGTAAAAGTGACTTTTAACAGTTCGTGGTCTGATTCTTATGAGAAAATTTCTCAATCAACAATGCTCTGATCCAATTTGCTTGCTAGTAACCAAGTCTCTGTATCTGTGAGTGCTTCAGTAGCAAAAACCGTCAGCAAACCATCTCGGGTTAGGACTAAACCAAGACCAGTGTCACTACTATCCCATTCAACAGCAATGTCCTCGTTCACATCATAGTATCTCCGAACTGAAGCTTTGACAACAGATGCTATGACAGGGTCAAATGCTATTTGGTGTTCCTCAAGCCAGCACCACTCGATATCCTTATCTTCAAGCTTTGTTACTAGCCCTGACACGTTATACAGAGATGGTGAATACTTTGACAGGTACTTTACCGTCTTGAGAAATCTTTTAAAGCCTTTAATGTTTAAGCAATTGGCGTAGCATACCTACGATTTTCGCTGGGTCAAACTCAAGGCCCTCAGCAGTAATGATGTGTCCCATAAACAACCTTCAACATGGACTCTCTTGAGCTTTGTTTTGTTGAGCTTTAGATTCTACTAACAACACTTCTAAACAGAAGCTCTTTCATTCAATTCCAAATTTCGATTGACCTCCTCATCTGTTTTGCCAGATCTAGTTATGAGTAAATCATCTGCTTTTCATTGTACCCCATCGAGATCATATAAGCAAACTCCGTGCATTTGCATTTGCCAAACTTTGGGGTTACTTGATATCCCAAACGGCATGCGAGTTCAATGGCAGCACCAAATTGAGGAGCTGAAGATCTTTTACTAGCTTAAGGCTGTGTCAAGTTTGACTTGAAGGAATCTTTCTTTACTGTTGGTGAGTGTGAATTTCTTTACACCCGCTAATCGTGATGTTACTTTATCTATCGTCGATAGGTGGTAATGTTTGCGTCATAACATGATTCAGACCTGGCAGGTTAATACATATGCGAACCTTGGTTGGTTTTTCGACTGCCAAAAAGCCTGATACCCACTAAGGTTCTGTGCTTGGTACCATACCTCTTCAACCCCCTAACTCATCTAGTTTGCTTTTGATTGGAGATGCTACTGGTCCACGTCAAGAGCATGAACAATTGGCTGCATCATTTCGATTGGGCCTTTGCAAACATCAGAATACGCTTCTGCAACATAAGACTTGTCTTTGAGAAGCTTTATCGTCAGTGCAAGGAGACACCAAGTTTTGTGTGCATAGCTTTGCTGAAAGAATGTCACAATACGATTCAGTATCTATTTTAAGCTCAAAGTATTCTCTGCTTCTGGCTTCAAAATTTTAAAATTGATCACAGCTTGGATGCTTTCAGCTCAGCACTATCAAGAGTAGAAACGACACAGTAGCGATTCGCATTTGGTTTTTGATCGGCTTTCACCGTTTGATTGACATAAACACTTTATTACTTTTTCCTTGCCATTTTCGTACAAAATGATTCATTCTGTCACAGTTAAACACTTTGTCCAAATGTTGCACAAGTTCATTTGTCGTGAGTTATACCACAATTTCCAAGCTCCGCAAATCTTTCTTGCTGGTAGATTTGCACTGGACAATGCTGGATTTCGCGTGTAACTGACTTTGTCTTTTGACAATGTCTAATTTAAAAAACTGACGGCTTTCTGGTGTGTTCTTTGCGTATTTCACTAAATCCCGTCCTTCACTTGTAAGTTTAACTTGTTGTTGTGTTCGCTCAGCAGCCTTAATAGTGTCAACTGCTTTCTGCAATGTAAGATCATTTAACTTCAATAAACGCTCCAAAAGATAATTATCATGAATGCCTAAAACAAGGTGATCCCTCAAAATTTTGTCAGAAGCATTTAAGTCATGAGCACAATGTTGGGCTCTTGTTTTCAATTCCGCCTGTTGAGATGTTTTCTGCTGGCTTCTATTGTTGAAACAGCATTGTTCATAGATTATTTAGCTTCTCCCTGAACAACGTTCATCAAACTCTTTAAGTACAATAACAATGCCATTTTGATTTTCGTCTTCGCTCCTATAAAATGTTTCATTGCTTTAACGCTGTCCTGGCCAATTACGTTTAATATGGCTGACACTCTAACAATACGTTCTTGCTTTTGCGCACCTGTTGCAATCTTGAATAGAGTCCATGCTTTTTTTCCCAGACTCCAACGTAGTTGTCCAGCTATTGTCGAATGTAAGCAGCTTTGGCAGTAGCAAATTTGAGGTTGCTATAAATATCTGTGGCCCTTGTGCTTCTGCTTCTGGTCCAACTGTGTTTCTGTTCAAATCAGGACACTCGTGACATCATGCAACTCGTTGCTAAAACGTTTTAATACCAAAATTGTACATGTATCATTACCCTACTATAAGTATCCAATTGTGTTTCCATTCAATGTGCAGTTCGTTGGCATTGACGTCACAGTATGACAAAGCTGGCCCAACCGCTGTGATTTTGAAGAAGATTCAAATCAATTTAAGGTTCATAAAAGTCTGCAGTCATTTAATACAGATGCTTTTATGTGCGTTGATGAAGACATAAGTAAAATAGCAAACTGTTTTGAAGGAGAAGTAGTATGATTTTTTAGCAGTTCAAAGCCAATATGAACTACAAACTACTATGCATTTTTCTAGCTTCAACTATCTGAGAGTTACAATAAAACTGTCTAGCTACATTTGGATTGTGACAAGTAAATAAATATAGTAACTCTTTTTTGTCAGCAATTAATGCTAAAATATGCCCCATAAAATTCTCAGTTTCTTACAAAGATATTACTACCCCCAGCAGTGATAAGATGCTTTTTTCAGACTAGTGTACTTAATTAATGAAATGAATACAATACGTCCGTCTAGCATAGTTAAAACGTAACGTAAGATGATAAAGAAAAAATATCACTAAAAATACAGATTCTTCAGATTCAAATCTCAAATTTAAACTTGGCAATGTTATCCCGCTGCATTTCACTTTCGAAAAGTAGTGAGTTGCAGTACAACACAGGATGATCCTTATTGCTCCTGTGAGCATAAGCAGCGTTTGCAAAATAAACTACAAGTATGTGGCTAGCTCTTCAAAAGATCTCAAATAATATTTAAGTACCTTGAAAGTTTTTCAGTTTAAGGTTTGCCCCTACAAAAAAAGAGAAGTTTAGCAAAGAAGAAACATCACATTATATTCTGCCACTTATTCAAGTCAGTGTTTCTACTTGGAAGAATTATTTCCAAAACTCTTATGAAAGGAAGGTGGAAGGTCGTCATATTTGGAAGCAAATTGCAAGGAAATCTGAGCTGTGGCAAGAAAATGAAAATGAAATTTTGTGTTCAAACAAATAATTAAGAAAATACAAGAAACCTAAATGAAAATATTTTCTATATGAAAAATATCATTTTGCAAGTTGAAACACCCAAAAAGAATATGCCACATAAAAATACAAAATTCCTCTCACACTTACCACTCGTAATCAGCAAACTTGCATTATAAATACAAGTATTTTGTGTTGCAAAGAATAATGGTGAACAACCATCATCATTCATGGCATTTACATCAGCTTCTTTGTTAACCAGTAGCTTTAAAATTTCACTTTGACCTTGGTTACCAGCAACATAATGCAAAGGCCTAGAGTTCAATATCAAAACACAATCAAAAACAAATGTCCCACAATCACTACAGAACTTGAATGAATTAATCGCAGAAATTTTGTACTATGTATTTCACTATCCTCTGCTTTTCACCCTTTCAAAGCAATTGAGTTTATTGAAACAGGCTGCGCTTATTCAAAGATACACTGCGTCAGTCCCACAAAATCCAATTGACACTTGACTTGTGCTATGGATAAATGTTGTGGTGTAATTGTGTTTGTTCACACACTTGATTCTCTTCCTTTGAAAACAATTGCTTGTAATTGTTTGAAACATATTTTGAATGAAACGCCCAGTATACCAAAAAGCACAAATCTGTTTGATTAGTGTCCCGGAAAGTGTGCTGGTATAATGATAGCACTCATTACAACACCTGATTTACCCCTTCCTAAGTGTTTGTACTTAAATTGATAGGTAACACATTAAATGCATATCACAGCATTTGATTCATATTCCGCTGAGAATAACTTTCAAGAAAAGTGTTTATCCTGATATTGAAGCTACGCCTTGCTAAATTTCAAAAAAGGTTGTTGTTGAACATTCAGCACCTTGCTCTGCAAATCATGACAATGAACGATTTTTAATCACTTTGTTGATCTAAAGTTTTGCCCAATTTCAAACAGACAACTGTCTCACACATTTCAGATTAGTTCTTCCTATATAATATTCCCCCCCAAAAAGTGCCAATCGCTGGAACAAAAGATAGAAGTTCACGAACGTTCAACCTCCCCTAACTTTGACCTTATCAATACAAAAATGTTACATTTTCCTTTATATACATTTACATTACAAATAAAGATTTAAAAACTCTTTTGATCGACTTTCTAGTTTATTTTGGAAGTGCTGTTTACCCTTTAAAATATAAATGTATGTGTATGTAAATGTAAAGGTATATATATATGTACGTGTGCACATTGTCCACTTCTGCATAAATTTTTCCTTAAATCAAGGGCAGTAAAATTCATTTCCAAGGAACAGAACGGTTGTTACTATTAAGTTTTTGCGTTGGTACTGCTCCGACTAAATTAAACATCAACACCAGTTTCGAGTGAAGGTAAATTTTATATTTACTTCAGATTTTATTACATTTCGAGCAACCAGAAGAGCGGCTGGACAAAATTGACATTACTTATAATCAGAACCATAAACATGCTCAAAATACAGACAGTGATTCGATTGCAAGCATGATCAAAGAATGTACCAAAATGTTGAAAGTAACTATTCAGGTTTGAATACAGTGACTTTGACCAGGAATGTGGGATATTTTACTGGAATTAATTTGTTCTAAAAATAAGGTTGCTAAACAACTACTAGATACAACATGCATTTCATATCATTATACATTAAAATGGAAATTCATGCTTTTGAATTGCTATTGATATTTCTTTTCAAATGTTTGTTTGAAAGTTTGTTCAACAGTTTTAAATACGTTTGAAGTCGCATTTCTTGCTGATAGAAATATGCAATGGCTGAAAACTGTGGCCCCTTTTACTCAGTACTAGGGGAATATTTGTCCTGCTGAAAACTTGCATTTTTGTTTCATCTAGATGCTGATGCTTGCCGAAATAGGATTTGCAGAAATGGAACTACTATAAGTGATCACTAAGTGATTTGCATAAAATTGAACAAGTTGATTATTATGGAAATCTGTTACAGGATTAACTAGGCCTAAGCGGTATGATTTATCAACTTATTTTGTTAGACAATTATATCACTTGCATAAGTAAGAGAGTCTTCTTCAGGGCAGACTGCACAACACAAATATTCATACAATAATTTGAAAAAGAAACTGAAACTAAACACAAGTTAGTGCATCTTCGAGGTGGTTTGTGTTGACAACCTAGCACTAAGAAACAACTTACGTATTTCCCTCACTGTAAATACAGCTAGGAGAAGCACCAAACTCCAACAAAAACGTTATTGCAGACACGCAGTTGATGCTAAAAAGAAAAAAAATCCATCATAATCCAAAAATTGGTAGTTATTTTGCTGATACACTATCAACCTACTAGAATCATATTAGAACTATATTCAGACGAACATCCTACTGTAAATTGTATTGGTCCAGTTTCATGTTTCATGGCCAAAAATAATCGGCAAAGCTGACCATTAATCTCTCCCGCTGTACAAAGAATCTCTCACTATTTCATGAGGTAATCCTAATCTATTATAGCCCCGTATACACTACATCAGATTCACTAATCACAACATCTTCGTTTGCTGTTGAGGAGCAATAATCACCAACAAATGTTATCTAGGCTGAAAGATCTTGTACATTTCTTTGTTTTATTACCATTAAAAATATTTACAGAGAATCGATATATAGCAGCAAAATTTGACCCTCTCCGATAGCAGTCCGGTATAGTGTAAACGGGGCTCATAGTACGGAATTAAAGAACCCAAAGCAATTATAATACACAAACGATAACTCTTCACGACTACATCAAATTCACTTTATCATATTTCTTTATATAGTACTTATACCAGGAGGCGCTAAATTAGTTAACGGACTTCACTTAGTACAGCGAAAAAACTACACATCCTCCGTTCCTCAAATAAATGCAGCTGTATTCATAAAGCCCAAGTTAAGTTCTGAGTTATACCTTGTTCATTTACTTGCAATATTGACCGAGAGATCGTCAAGTAAAATTTAGAACAAAGTTTTAAAATTGTGAAAAATTGGTTAAAAATGACCTAGTAAAGTGCTTTTGATAAGTTTTACTATTTGGTGTCATATATTCTTTTGTATGGTTTTGTCTTTTAATTTTTGATTTATTATTATTTGAAACTTCTGTAGGAATATTTGAAACAACAAATTTGGAGCGTTCTTCATGATCGACATCCGCAGGACTTAGAACAGCTTCGTGGAGCGATATTATTGCCGAATGCTGCAACACAGGCCCGTCCAACTTTTGTTCGATAGTATGGTCACACATGCAATACTTTGCATGCATGCTGAAGAACTTTCTTTTTCTGACGAATAGTTCTTTCATCTTCAATAATAAACGTATCATTTACTGGTGCTGCGTTCTTTCTTTATCCACATTTAATAGACTTATTATTGATAATTTTTGAAATTTTCAAAAGACGTATTTACATTGATTTATATATCAGTATCTCATGTAATACTCCAGGAAAATGAACTTGTTGTGTATCGAAAGTTTAATTAGGTCCTTGGGACTACGACAACGTCTGTTTGAAGACCATAGCACTAATCACTTTTTCGCTATGCTAAATCAAACGCGTTAATTTCGTTGTGCGATCCAGTACATAACAATTTCCTGACTATGACTACAATCTGTAGTAGAAACATCAAACACAGTCAAAATTTCACAATCAATAGAGTAACTATTGCTTTGCATGTTGTTGACAAAGCTAGAATCCTTTGCACAAATATATTTTATTTGACGTGAAAATACCAGCAGATGTCGCTATAAAAACAGCAACACCATCAAGCAGAAAATTAACCATCTTTACTATGGTACCATTCTGGCAACCATTTCCAATTGTCACTTTTTGTAGGATCGCAAAGGATTTTCGTGACATCGAGAGGATGTTATATTGCTGTTATAGCAAATGCCATTTAAATATACTACATTACAAGCTCAGGTATAGTTGACTTTTTTTTCCCAAAATAATAGTAATACAGAGAAATAAAAGGCCAGTTCACACCGGCGACTTTCGATGCGATTTTTCTCGTGTTGAACGATGTGAAAGAGTGGATAACTGGCGATATACTTGGTCCAACAATTCTGCTAATGCACTCGCAAGTCAGCCTACTCGATCACATACTCTTAGAGGAGAAAAATCGCATCGAAAATCGCCCGTGTGAACTGGCCTTTAGTGGCAAAACAAAAAATTCGTTTCTTTAAGACTGGTTTTCGTTGTCGCCGATGGTCGGCGACGTTCATTGTTCTTGATCACTCCTGCCTATAATCCTTTGTCTATGGGTAATAATTTTCTCCTTTAATGATGAAGAACAATAGTTGCAAGAGCGCAGACAGACGTGTCTGCGACTCTCGTCGACCGTCGTAACAACAGAAATTTCTTTGTTTCGCCGCGATAGTCCGCAACAATCGGCCACAGTTGCCGATCACAGTTCACTTTGCTTCATTATACTTCGATACTTCATCTCTTAGATGCTCGCTGATTTTGGAGCAGAAGGATTTGCTTCGTGTGCTAATGATGGAGTCATTGTTTTGTGGAAGGTATATTTATGTTGAGACTTATGGCCATTTTTCACTGCAGCCGTTTTGGCCGCGCGGGCGGGACGCACAGTTTTCAGCACGCTCTGTTGTTCATTGTCCGTTCTTCATTTAGCGTACCCGCGGATAAAGTTGAATTACTTAACTTTCTTGGCGTGCACGCGAGACGAAGCTCGGACAGACAACAACAGAGCACGTTCAAAACTGTGCGCTCCGCGCGCACTGGCGAAACGGCCTTAGTGGATCATTATCCACTATCCATTATCCTATTAGCCTTTAGTTTGGTTTGCTATTCATCATTGTGTAAGCTTGTGTACGGGGAAGACATAGTCGTTTAAAATCCGATTTGGATACGTGACCAAATAATTCATTCCATCTTTTTGTTCATGTTTATGCAAACTTGTGGGCGGTGAAGAAATAGCCATTGGTGATCAGAGGCGGATTAAGGGTACCGTGGGACCCTGGTTGTTTTTCTGATTGGGCCCTTATCGAACTCCTCTTGCCTCGAACATTGTTTAAAAAAATACTCCGGTGCCCCTCCCCCAGGACTTACAAACCCGTGGGGCCCTGGTTGTAGCCCAGTCAGCTCCACCTTAATCCGCTTCTGTTGGCGATAAGGTGTTGAGACTTCACCAAACTCTTGGTTCTACCTCGAGGGGCTTGTACCAGGCTCGCAAATCTCGCTATCCCGTTCAATTTTCCGTCAAATCCCGCAATCCCGCATTTCTGATTTTCAATTTCCCGATCACGCTCATTGGTTTTCAGCATATTAGATATATCTCTTGGGAAAAGAATTAAAGTACTTGGACAATGCTTGTCCTTGTCGCCTTGCTTTGCTTCGGTGTTTCCACTTTCCTAATGTATAATTTAAGACATTTTGGCCCAGCTGCTCGCGAGCTTCCGAAGTTTGAATTCGAAATTTGCAAAACGTTCGATCTGAATTACTTTAAATTTCCCTCGAATTTGCGCATTTTTCCAAATCGCAAATCTCGTTTCCCACCAAACTCCACACTACTTTTCCCGTATTACGCCATAAATTTGCTGTAAATCCCGCATCCCGAATTGAGACGAAATCCCGGTTCCCGTATAATATTTTTTAAAATCCCATATCCCGTCTTAATTTTTAGCTCATCCCGCCATCCTGCAAAACTGGTACAGGGCCCTCTACCTTGTTATTCATGTTTGTGCAATCGTCTGCGCGATGAACGCGTAGTCATTGGTAGTACGTTTTGGAGGCTAAGAAATCGCATATCGGTTATTCTTTTGTGTTTCCGTGTAACCTGACAATCCTGTAGTTCTGGTCTGTTGGTTAGAACGTGGGCAGGGGGAGAGTCGAAGAAAATGTGATTCGTGCGCGAAACACTTGGTTGTAACCAGTTTGTCTGTATGGAATCAATTTTACATTTTTTACAGGATGGTTGGAGAGAGCGTCGAAAAAGAATGGAAGTGGTGAGCAGTCTTCTGTTCACTTGAACTTTTTCTGCCGAGGTATGTTCAAGCTATATCACATAATTCGCGTGATTGGTTTAATTGTGGGATATGCATTGTGGGATATGAATGTGACACGAAAAATGGTGCAATTACACAATAATGAATGCGCGGCTTGATGAAAAAACCCAGTTTGAAACGCGGGAGTTTATACATTTGCATATGAATCTTTGAACTGAAAGTATCTTACTTATTTATAAGCCTTTTTAAAAGGGCGTCACAAAAAAGGAGTATTTTTTCACGAAGTATGCAAACGATCACGACGACTGTGCGAACGTTATAGTAATTCTTTTTAATTCTGGTAAAATTTGCACAAAAATATTGGAAGTTTAGAGTATTGTTACATAATTGTAGATTGACATATTTGTATAGATAGTTTAGAATATAATGATGGTTACTGATATGCTACCAGAGTATTTATGTGCTCTACCTGTGATCTTTTATAACTTTGTAAAGGCTTAATGATGATAGCCTGTGAGGAGGCCGTTGAGAGAAGATCCCCCCTTCTTTTTACCCACAGCCTATTCGCAGGCTAATCTAGTGAGTTATAGAATATACTGTATTCTTGAACGATAACCTGTAATTGGTTGTCATATCACGGAACATTGTGATAACTATTTGAAACTGGAGTATTTAAATGTTTAATTCAGATTTTGGACAAAGATACTTGAAAATGAGTAAACTTGAAAATGTCATCCATGCATGCTGTAATTATATAGCCTATTATTTCAACATTTAAAATATTAGAGTTAAGGCCGAAAAGCCACGGGTTGAATCAGAATTTAGGTAATTATGATGACTCCAATTGGTATGCCTTTACACGAAGTACTTCTTCTACTTACTCTATTTCCAATGCACTGCACGGGTAAAAATCATCATGTTGTTGCAATGTTAATAAGAAAGGATGCAACAATGTTGTGCTGCACCCTATTGTTCACACTTTTTAACAATATTGTTCAGCATTGTTATACCCGATTAAAAATGAACGATATTGTTCAATATTGTTGACAACTGTAAACAACAGGTGCAGCCATGGGTGCAGCCCAACATTGCTGCATCCTGTTTTACCGCAGGCTCAAAATTTTTAGCTGTGTATGAACTATTCTTGTCAATAGATAGATACCTAGATAGTAGATACAGCCGATAACTTTATGGTCAAGGAATTTAGACAGCCGACAGCAAAAGCATTAGTTAACTTAATTTACCTGGATATTACATGTATACGTCATGAAATAAATTTACTAGAATTGCTAATCAGAATCCTCGATTTCGTTTATGATAGTTTACTAACGTTGGAATAACTATGCGAAACTAACTGAACTATATTTTCTCTAAAGAAACTACTCAATTGTCATACATAGCGCAGTAATTCCATTACCGTAGTTTTATGCGAATTAAGTATGAATAGAGTTGGGAATCCAACCAGGTTTCAAATAGGGGTATGTGAGATGGCCATTTTTAAGTCTGTTCTCATTGCGCTGGTCAATAATTTTCTTGACTTTGGTCATTAAGATTCTGTGATATTTGTTTACAAGTTGTGCTGCCTCAGAATCCATCATTTTGTCACCATAGTCCAATAGATTATCAAAACGAAGTGAGCCAAGACTCATTGATACTACGGCTTGTATCTGAAATAAACAGAGTAGTTATATGATCTTCAGTTCTATGAAGTCTTGTAGCTACTTCTTGCAAACTTCAGTGGACCAGGAACATATCAATGCAACTGATAAAATTTTGAAAGGTACATCAAGTTGCACAAATCCTTTGTTTTAAGGTTCGTGCATTTCTGGATATCATTAAACTAAAATGTTTTGGTTGGATGATGCATCATCATGCGATCAGTGACCGCGAGACTAATGAATTGAACATGCAAAACTTTGGTCAAGGTTTCAGACCATTTCGTCTTATCTTAGCCATAGGGATTGCTTATCAAATATTTTCGTTGAACTGTTGTCTATAGTCTACAAAGAAGCTCTCCTTAGCTAGGAATGATTGTATGATTGTTTTTATTGCATTGTCTGCATTACTAACTTACATTATGCAGTGTGCTGACGTTATTCATTTTGAAAAAGCAAATAGGCATACTGAATTGTATTTCTATGAAAAGACAAATAATCAGCGCCTATCAAAACAGGTTGGCGGAAATGAGCAGTCTTTGACTGAGTTCTAGCTAGCTGGGTATAAAGTCACTTACTGTAGCAACATGACTTTCTGGCAGGCTGTAAAACGAGTACTCTCCCCTCTTGCCTCGGGGATCGTCGTAGACTTTCGTCGGCATGTTCGGAACAAATGCACCGTAGTAAGCGATAGGGTAGTTGACTGCATTGTGTTGAATAGGAAGCCATAAGATTCGAGATAAAGTTTCAACCAAAGTAGCTTTGGTTTGGAAACATTTTGGGAAGCCCTTTAGCTGTTGAATAAAAATTTACGATTCATTCATAAACATTTATTCTGTTTATATTTATCGTTTGTGACTTGTTCCTGGCAACTCACTATGTAGCTCATCCGGCAGAGTACTGCTTAGGATTTGCAGGGGCTCAGGTTCCGCGGTTCCTGGCGGAAGGCTGATAGTAGCATTGCTCGTAACTGCACTTGTCACATATGATTGATATATACAATCACTTACTTACCACACATATAAATACAATATTTGCTTCAGCTTGCACGGAACTTATTAATCGCGGGTAAAGTCCCTTATTTGGCAACTTCTTGCCATATTATAATGAGTATGTGTAAGTTACCGTATTCTCTCTATTAAGCCCCTGGGGGGCTTATTCTTTTCAGACTCTTTTGAGAGGGGCCTTATTTAGTTATCCATAAAATCTTAGATAATTTTTCGCAAAATGTAGGGTATTATGTTCTCAGTATTATAAAAAAACAAAATACACAACACAACAGCAAGTTTTAAAATCTTCAGCAAAGGGGGGGGAGGCTTAATACATTTCTTCCTCTTAAAAGGGGGCTTATTAGAGAGGGGGGCTAAATAGAGAGAATACGGTAGTCTCACGAATAGCTTATTTTGGTGAAATTGAGAGAATTTGCCATATCTCTTCTGGTTGCAATATCAAGTAAGGTTGACTTGGTCGAAGTAGAAGCAGTATTCACTTATGGAATGTAAGCGATATTCATGTACCTGTCCCATTCCCCCACTGTGTCCTCTGCCATCACTTGATACCTGATTGGCGAAATTTTGAAGTTCAAGGTCGTAACGAACATCTGCGTCTTTGCCGTAATATCTAAATCAAATGATTGTGAGGAATTAAAATAGACATAATTTCCGTGTTTCAATGTGCAGAAGTTTTGCATGGAACGAAAAGGTAGCGCAAAGCTTTTGGAAAGTCTCCAAACCACATCTTCCATGTCTACTGTGTTTTCACTGTTCACAAGTTGGCATAAACATGAACTAAACGACAGAAAAAATTTTTGGCCAAATCTCCAAACCTTATCTCTAATGACTACACATTCATAAAACAATCTTCATTGTACAAATCATGCATGCATGCGTGCTTAATGATCGCACTTAATGCTGCTTTCCAATTACGCGTTTTTGACATGCACGTAAACGCACGCAAAAGTTGAGATTGTAATAAAACCTATCCTATAAACAATCGCAAGAAGAAACGTCTAGAATTTTGAATTCTACATATAACCACGGGTCTACTTGTTCTTGTATTTTTAAAAACTATGAAACTTTGAAGGAGTTAAACTTTTACGTGCGTGCATGTACGTGCGTGTCAAAAACGCGTAACTGGAAAGCAGTCTTTACAATGATACGTAGGCCTTGGCGTAGCTCTGAAGTTGTTGCCAAATAATGTAACCATCATCTCTATAAGGGAAGTACGGCAATTGCTTCTGATCGTCAACGCCTCGTTTCTGAAAAACAAATACGAAAAGGCGTGTAATGACTGATTAATCCCTTCCAATACTCTAAAAAACGTTGCAGTGCGCATACCTTGATGTTTTCCCGGAAGTCCGTATCATTCCAGGTAAAGTCCATATATCCTTTATTCAGCAGCTCTGCACCGCCAATATGTCCAATAGAAAATAATCTATGCATATATCCTCCTGGACTCATGAGCTTGGGAAAACCGTTCACGTTTGTTGTAACTAAACCTCGACAATGCCACTTGAGCAGTTCATTCAATGGATGATATTCCGATATCGTGCGTTTCGCTATCACGCATATTGGTTCCAGTATCATATGAGTTTTTAGCAGATGTTCTATCATCTCAACGTAAGCGAAGTCTGCAACTTGAAATAGTTGTTTAGCCAGCAACCATTCTTTGCCGTTGCCTGGAGTATACACCGGTGAAACTAAAGGAAATGGATTGTGGATATTATGAGGTCAAATACTGTGGAGATAGATATTGTGGAATTGATTGTGTATGAAAGTGATAAATTGCCGGATGCTTATATCTGTGACTGTATCCTTGAAGGGCCAAGAAGTGGTTCAGTACATGCTGGGTATAGCAACAGTACTGTGATATTGAAAGAGATTGCAATATTGTTATTATGAAAGGGGAGCAGTGAGTCCATGAGCGAGTGCTCTGAGTGTTGTGAGCAGATGAGCAAGTGCTCAGAGTGACTTCAGCACTGAAGTACTGCTCAGACCCCATAACCCTCAACTCTTGAGAGCTTGGACGAGTTGAAAAGAACGTTCGGGACAGCTTGGCGACTACTTTGAGCAAGCAACTACTTTGAGCAAGCAACTACTTTGAGCATTTTTTAGGCAAGGAACTAGCTCTGTTATAATCCATTCCAAACTATTTCATCCTGTTTTCCATTGTAGAATCGGAATCGAACGGTACAATATACTTCCGCCGATTATAGTGCTATTGCTGAATCTATTCTAGACACTCTCCGCGAACGACTCACTCGACTGTAACCTCTCCTCGTTCAAGATGGAATGTCAAAAAAGTGGTTGCCAGGTGCGCAGTCGTGAAAAAAATGATTCTCTCCGAATTTTGCATATATAAGTCACCAAAACATTACTGATTTTCGTACTTCTCAGAGTGACAAACTTACCGCTGTGGTGATTGGCCTGTATTGCTACTGGCTTCAATTCGTGTGGTCTGTTTTTTGATGTTTTCACCGATACAAACAACGCAATTGGACTTGTTGATTTCTTCAGGTTTCTTCCTTTACGGATGTTTAAGTTGGTCAAATCGGGAACGTTTGTTAGTTGATCAAGATGCGGAAAATGAATTGCGAATACCGAGTTGCTTTTGATCATCTAAGGATAAAATGAATGCACGTTTGTTAAAGAAGGAAATATGATTTGTTCGAGCAGTAACCAAATTGGAATCTAAAGACACACTTATAATACAGGGGCCGGCTGTTCGAAAGTTGGATAGCGCTATCCACTGGATAGTGAATTTTTCAGCGTTCATAAAATTGGACAAAAAATGTCGAA
>JAODVM010060776.1:0-17685 GCA_025400095.1 Phenganax marumi | reverse complement strand
CAGCGCCTCGCTGACACGCTCGGGCAGCGCCCGCTCACCCCAATAGGTGATGTAGGGGTGGCGGGCGGGTTTAGGGTGTGCAGATGTGTCCGCTCGCACCTTTCAACTCGGGGGGCTATCCAACCTTCTTTAACGCCCCCCTCCCTCCAGTTGGTGCTCGCTTTGCGTAGCTAGTGTTCCCACCCCAACCACCCTGTCTATGCTCTGTTTGGGTTTAGGGTTTTTCAATTGAAAACCCTCGGGACTACCAATTTCTCTCTTGCTTTTGAATATATATTTGTTTTCTTTCCACCTGTTGGTGATTATGGATTTGAATCATTGTCTGAAAATACAATAAGTTAGCCGAAGTGCGGGCGCGAGCGAGGATCGAAGAGCAGAGCGAATGCCCGCAGAGAGGCTGTGTGTATGAGATGGATGAATTTTGTTTTTGCCACACTGTGCTGCGGCGCTTTGGATCTTATGAAATTTAAAGAAAAATACAAGTTGACAAAATCTATCCCCCAATGGGGGTGAAGGATTCCAGTTAGCAGCATGCTGCCAAAGTTGATCAATATTGGACCACAAAGCAGCCAGAGTTCACCAAAGGATCAATATTGGACCACAGACACTAGGAGGCACGAGTTTTCCAGGCATGGGCTCCGGGCCTTGGGTAGCTTTTGCGCGCTCGAGCCGCGCCAAAAGCTCGTGGACGCTGCCCGCTGAATCCTTTCGTATTAGATTTATGCCTAGGTATGCAAACCAGTTAGGTTTTCCTTGGGTCTAATGAAAATTCAAGAAAAATATGTGTTGACAAAGTCTATCCCCCAATATGGGTGAAGGATTCCAGTTAGTAGCATGCTGCCATATTGGACCACAAAGCAGCCAGAGTGCACCAAAGGATCAATATTGGACCACAGACATTAGGAGGCACGAGTTTTCCAGGCATGGCCTCCGGGCCTTGGGTAGCTTTTGCGCGCTCGAACCGCGCCAAAAGCTCGTGGACGCTGCCCGCTGAATCCTTTCGAATGGAATTTATGCCCAGGTATGCAAACCAGTTAGGCTTGACTCCCAGAAATTGGTTTGATACCCCAACACCGGCAATTTGTTTGCATTAAAATTTAAAGAGTCGCCCAAGCAAACAGTAAGGCGCGACCTGGTCTACAGGCCTTCCTCGCACAGGAGCCTCTTCTTAGGGCTCTCGTAGCACAGAATCCTCTCCTGCGCTCGGGCCGTTGCTCGGGGCGCCTCTCGTTGGCCCTCGTAGGACAGAATCTTCTTCGAAAGGGCACCGTAGCACAGATTCCTCTTCTACAGGCCTTTCGTAGCACGGGATCCTCTTCTGATGGCCCTCGTAGCACAGAATTGCTTTTAAGGGACGCTCGGAGCACCTGTAGCACAGGAGCCTCCCGGGTGCCCCGCAGGCTTTCCAATTGATCCTTTCCTGCCTCCCTGGTGCTTCCCAGGCTGTCCAACTGGTTCTTCCCTGCCTCCTTGGTGCCTCACAGGCTGTCCAATTGATCCAGTCCTGCCTCCCTGGTGCCTCGCAAGCTGTCCCAATGACTCCTTTCCTGCTTCCCTGGTGCCTCTCAGGCTGTCCAAATGGTCCTTTCCTGCCTCCTTGGTGCCTCCCTGTCAAAGGCACTCCTGTGCTCCGAGTGGCCTTTTAAAGGCCAGTCTGTGCTACGGGCAGCCGGCCGTGGAGCCGACCCCAGGATTTGCCGCGAACCGGGCCGTTCGCCATTGAAATTGTATTAAAACTTAGACAAAATCCGGCGCCCGTCCGAAACCGGGATTCGATCGGCAATCCTGTGCTACGAGAGGGCCTTTAAAGGCAAGCCTGTGCTACGAGAGGGCCTTTAAAGCCAATCCTGTGCTACGTCCTGGTGCCTCGCAGGCTCCCTGGTCCTTTCCGGTCTCCCTGGTGCCTCCAGGCTGTCCAAGTGGTTCTTTCCTGCCTCCCTGGTGCCTCCCAGGCTGTCCAAATGGTTCTTTCCTGCCTCCCGCAAGCTGTCCAATGAGTCCTTTCCTGCCTCCCTGGTGCCTCTCAGGCTGTCCAAATGGTCCTTTCCTGTCTCCCTGGTGCCTCCCTGTGACAGGCAATCTCCCCGAGAGGACTCGAGGGTTCAGGCTGGAAAAGCTTTGAAAAGGACCATTTGTTGTCTCCAGAAGCCTCTTAGAGAGCTTCCAAGCCCTTAGAGGCACCAAAAGCCTTTCGAAAGGAGACGACCCCCAGAGAGTCAAATGGCCCAGAGAGAGGGGTTATTCTTTATTATACAATAAAGTGTGTGCGCACAGACGTTGCGCTTTTTTTGTGTAGCTCGTGTTACGGTATGGTTGAGACCATACTTGTTGGCGTCAGTTCCAGGCCCAAATAGGAGGCTTAACCCTCCTATAGCAGCTTGCATTCCGGTGGCTATAATAAAGAATATCCGCTCGGCCCTTAGGGCCTCGGGAGCTGCCTGGCCACGGCAGCTAGCGCTCGAGGGCTGCCGTATGGCGCCTTCGCCCTCTCGCTTAGTTTAGGGTTTAGGGTTTAGGGTGTTGACCGGTCATGGCGTGCGCCTTTATCGGGGCGGCTATCGGTATGCTTTCACGCCGCCCCTCTCCATTGCGCACGCCATCACGTTGCGGGCAAGCCCACCCCAAGGCCACCCAAACACAACTCTTTTAGGGTTTAGGGTTTGCCCTCAGACGCCGGGCAGGCTTAAATTTTTTACGTGTCTTTGCGCACAGAGCCGACGCTGCCGAAACGGAGCGAGGCCACGACGCCGACCGGAGGAAGGCGTTGTGGCCGAGCGCAGGTAAGAAGAGAAGACTGGTTTAAGGTTTGCGTGTGGGGTGGCCCGCCCGGGCCAAAATAAACCTTTGGGGCCGTAGAAGAAGAGCGTGTGGGACGAGAAGCCTTCGAAAGGCAATTCTGCGCTACGGGCGCTCCAAGCGGCCTTTTAAAGGCCAGCCTGTGCTACGGGCAGCCGGCCGTGGGGCCCACCCCAGGATTTGCCGCGAACCGGGCCGTTCGCCATTGAAGTTGTATTAAAACTTAGACAAAATCCGGCGCCCGTCCAAAATCGGGATCGACCCGGGCGGCCAAGCCACGAGGGCCTTTAGAAGAGGAATCTGTGCCACGAAAGCCTTTAGAGGAGGATCCTGTGCTACGGACACCCGGGAGGCCGCAGAAAGGCATATGGACACCGGGAAGGCGCCAGGCAAGCAGGAAAGGGCCATTTGGACAGCCTGCAAGGCACCAGGGAAGCACCAGGGAGGCAGGAAAGGACTAATTGGACAGCATGGGAGGCACCAGGGAGGCACCAGGGAGGCAGGAAAGGACTAGTTTGACAGCCTGGGAGGCACCAGGGAGGCACCAGGGAGGCAGGTACCCTAAACCCGG
Source organism: Phenganax marumi (assembly GCA_025400095.1). Lineage (NCBI taxonomy): Eukaryota > Metazoa > Cnidaria > Anthozoa > Malacalcyonacea > Clavulariidae > Phenganax > Phenganax marumi. Next base: position 14,318 of record JAODVM010060776.1, on the reverse strand, counting down.
GTTTGGGCGGGCGGTTTCGGAATTACAGCCCCATTAAGGTTTAAATATACATTTGATATATAGATTTAGGGTTTAGGGTTTAGGGTTCGCCAACACAGTTGGCGTTGAGAGACCACGTGAGCATCACCAGCACAAAACACCACCACAAAGCCAAAAACAAAACCTTTTTACCCACCACGCCCTAATCCTTAGAAATTTTTGCCCTAATCCTTAGAACAAATCGAATTTTTGCCCTAATCCTTAGAACAAGTCGAAACGGAAAGGCAACCACTACCAACGAAGCCCTAATCCTCAGAATGAATGCGCTGTTGGAATAGCAAAGTATTCCGAGTAGAGAGAACATCGTGGCGATTCAAGAAAGAGATGGTTTCCATGACTAGCCAAAACGACACCCCCAAAATGAAGAACAACAACAAGAACAATATTAATATTTGCACCCTTCTCATCCTTAGAAAAATTGCTAGGATTTTTAAGAACAGGCGATGGAAAATATAGGTTGCGTTCCTACGCTTGAGCAAGTTGCCTGGTGTGAGCTCTTTTTTGATTTTAAAGTGTCCGGAATTCTCAAGCTTACATGTTTTAATCTTCAACTATCAATATCTGGTGGTCCTACAATAACGTGATCGATTTGGGTTTCGTCTAGAGGCTTGCAAACGGCTCAGAAGCCAAAATCTTCATATTACAAAAGACAATAACAAGCTACCAACTTCGAAACGGCCAAGACAAGGATAGAAGGTTGAAAATGCAAAAGCAAAAGGGGCAAGGAAAAAGGCCAGGGAGATTGAAAGCTTCAGTTTGCGCAGCTGTAAAGCTGGAAAAAACTTTTCGGGCTAGCTTGCAAAACCAAAAGGCCGGGATAAAGCTAAAAGCCAGAGATTAGCCAGGGCGCTGCCTCGCGTCGAACTTGCTTCCACGCATTACCCCACGGGCATGTGAATGGCTTGGCTCGCGGCGTTGCGTCTTGTATGCTGCTTTTGTGTTTAGCAAAAGACAAGTTTTAGCGTGAGGCTGGCCATTGGATATTTTTGCTTGGAGACATGTTATTCGACATCATTCTGGGTACGGTTTGCGACAAAGTTTGGAGCCTGTAAAGGTTGCGGGGATTCAAGTATTCCTGCTCTTGACTGCTTGCAACTCCAGCGCCTGCTGGCCAACAACAACCTAGCGCTCTACGACTTTCAGTTCAACTGCCCACCACAAGCAAAGCATCGTCCATTTTCCACGCGCCGAGTCCAAGCAGCCACGCGCTGTCCTTGCTGCGGGCCGCCGTTTCTTGCACACTTCAAAGCCAATAGTCGTAAAGCTTGGGCGTGCTCAGTGTGCGAGATGCACGAAACAATTCAACGATACACTATATAGCCTCATGTTCGAACACATGATTGGGTCACGCGCCCCGCCCTCTTTTGCGACAGTCGGGACAATAGCGCAACCGTTGGCCGCTGCTGCTTCCCGCGAAGAACCGCCTACATTTTCTACAAGTTTGAAAGCCTTTTCGGTGCTCAGACCGATTGGAGCAATTTAAGCAATGTTTCGTTTCTTGTTTGGCCAGTGAAACATCTGGGAAGGATTGGGCGCAGCTTCTGCAAGTGAACCATCCAGCCCGAAGCTTGTTGCCTTTCTGCAGCATGCTGTCCTACATGGATGGACAGAAGGGAGATTAAGGCGGCCACGCGCTGTTCATACGAGCGTTAAAACCCAAAAAACATGGTTTGAAAGCTCTCTTTCGCCCTGCGCCCTGGCATTGGCGGCACACAACGCAAACGGACGGCATAGTGACCATCACCGGGTGGAAGTCCTCGATTCGCTTTGCGCGCTCGCATTTGATGCACTTCAGCTTGGACGCTTGCCGCCGGCAGGTCAAGCATTGCCGCTTCGCTGCCGCGTCTTCTTGCGCCAGCTGCGCCCGCGGAAATGCTTGTTCCACTTTGTGCAAGTGGCACCCTGCACACTTGAATTTCGTGCCAGCAGTGATCTTACGCTTGGTAGTGGCCCCGCCATCGGTGTGAACACATCGGAGGCACACGCCCGGCAAGTTGGAGCGGATTTTGTCCCATTGTTGGGATGAGAAAGCGTCCATGGGGCGGACTTGCTGGCATTTCTGGCAACTCCCCACGGGCATCAAAGTTTCGCGGTAAGTTGCCCAATCAATGTCCTCGCCTCGTAGGTGTCGCAGCAGCATTTGCGGACCTTCTGACGCACCACGTTGATACAGCCACAAAGGGAAAGGTCGCAAAATCAGAACGTCTTCCCTGGAGGCAACGCGACTACAAACGACGGTGCCAAACCGGCTGTCCGTGCGTTTGTCTACGTTCAAGTCCACCATCACAGCTGGCTTTGTTTTCCCTTGGCTGCCGTGGGCGGTGACGGCAAAGGCGGGTACCAAAGGAAGCTGGCGCCTCTTCACTGCAAGGACTGGATGGTCACGTCGGCGATCTAGATGCCAGGTCGCTTTGATTGGATAGACGGGGTAAATGCCAGGCTCTTCTGTGCCAGGCAGCTGCCAAGCCACGCCATTAAACTTGACGTAGACGACTGTAGGCATATTGTCGTTGACAGGCCATACCCAGGAATGCACTTGGCCCTCTCGGCCCTGCCAAAGCTTTAACCCAACGTTTCATTAAATCTGTCTTGAATTCGCATGTTTTTGTAAGTGCCACATTTCAAGCTCGCCTTGAAAAGACCTCTCGTCTTGTCAATGTGGTCTGCAGCCAGCGCCACAGGCATGCCTATTGCGAGGGGAAGAGCGCCAGGAAGTTCGCCAGTGTCCCTGTCGTGATATTGTAGCCACCTGCAGCGCGCACAGGCCAACGGACGATTATGTTTGTCTCAGGTTACGGCCGGCAATGCGTTGACCCGCGCCTAATCTTTGCATCTTTATCGCAGGCGTCTGCCTGCAACGCTTTGGAAGAAGCAATATCCACTGCCAGGGACCAGCGCGGCCGCGCCAAGCCAGCATCAGCGCAATACTTTTCTGCCCGGTCCTTGTTGATCTGGCAGCGGGCGTCATTGTGGGCAACAATGACTGGGGCTGTTTGGTATTTTGCTTCTTGCAAGCGTGGGTCCTCAGGGCCATCGATCACTCGCTTGCGAGAGCGGCGCTCCTCCACAGACAAGCGGCAACCTTCCACTGGCTCACCGTGCAAATACTTATGGTTCTCCTCGGAGAGGTAGCCATGCCCAAGCTGATTCACGACCTGCAAGCATGACGCGCGCACCACAAGCTGACTGAAAGACTAAGTGCGCTTCCGGAAGCTTTTGCTTGCGACAGCGACGATTTTTGCGATTTTTGGTGGCTTGGGTGTTTGGTGGGGCCCCGCCTCATTCCACCAATCATCTTTGCAGCGCATGACTTGAACCAGCTCGGTCACGCCTTGTACAGATCCATCCCAGAACAAAGACTGGCCACATTCCACCATGGTGTGAGGCACTTTCTCGAACGTTGGGTCTTTGAAATAGCGCGGGATGTCTGCCAAGTAACCTCCTTCCACTGGCGGCAATTGTCCAAAGTCGCCCGTGAAGATCACATTGATGCCTGCAAACGGGCGCGCGCGGCCGTCCGGCCCGATCTTCCAATCACTGGCGTCAGGCACGGCGCTGCGCAGCCGCTGCTCCACATCGGCAAGAAGCTTGGCGCCAACCAAACCTACCTCGTCGATGAGAAGCCACCGCCATGTTGACATTCGCTTGGCCGTCTCCGCGCTGACAAGGTTGTTCCGGTACCCGTTGATGCCGCAAGCGCTGTTGATGGTCTTCCCGCCCAAGTCTGCAGCATTGGTATTCTGGAAGGCCGTGAACTCGTACTGCAATCCTTGCTTGTACCCGCAGAGCTCGAAAAGTGATCTCAACTTGCTGAGCACATAAGATTTCCCGGTTCCTGGCTTGCCGTGGAGTAGCCACACCAAAGGCTCTCCTTTCTGGCCTCTTGGACGAATGGATTTGGCGGGCGTCTTCAAGCCGTGCTCGACCATGATGGTGTCTACGACAAGTTCAAGAAAGTTGTATTGCTCATGAGTGGTGCCATTGCGAACATCTTGGCTTGCGAGCCATTCCTCCAGCATGCGGGCAGTCAGCAAACGCTGTTCCACTTCTGGTTGAAGCACCAACCCACTATGTTGCTTTGCGGCGCCTATTTGAGAAGCTGCGCTTGCTGAAGCGGCTTTCTTGGCCAAGGCATGGTCGCTGACCGCGCTGGGGGGCTCTGCATCATCATGGGCTTCTTCTGGCTGGTAGCAGCGCTGGCTCTTCTTCCAGATGGCTTCCGAGAGGCTGAAAAGATGCATGGTCCTTTCATATTGGCCTTCCACAGCTCCGCTCTGGATTTCTGCAGCTTGATGACCACGCACATGAGTCAGCCTGGCACGTTTGGCCACGAGGCGAAAAGATGTTTGAAACCCATAATTAAACATTTTGCGAAACGCCCGACCTGGCAGCCAGCAAGTCTTCTTCATTGAAATGCAGCTCCTCGTCTACCATTCCCTCGTTGTCGCTATTCTCCATGAGCTCTTGTTCTGGTTGCAAGCTGCGAGGCAAGCAGTAGACATCGCAATATTTCAAAGCAAGGCGCTTGATTTCCTCAGTTGGAAAGCCATGCCTGATCAGCCGGAAGCGCAGAGCGTGGCGCCAGGTTTGCATGTAAGGCAGCCGCAGGGCGCCGATGAAGGGGACCTCTGCGGTGGCATCTGCCGCGTTGTTGACCCAGGGGATGAAAAGCAAAAGGATGCGCATCACCTGCTCCTCCTCAGTCTTGCTACTCTGCGCCCCATAGATCACAGGAACATGAGGCCTGGGGCGCTTGGCCATCACCCAGTCATGGCGGAAGGCTTGCGCACACTCGCAAGCACCGAATGGAACCCAAGCGCTGCCGCCCTCTTCTCGGATGTGGTAGTCCTTGCCCGCCAGCATGCCCGGATTGAAATGCTTCGCAAGCTTTTCGACACCTTGTTCAGTGAGCCTGGCCCGGTACTTCTCTGGGTGCTGCTGGTGTTTCCAATGGCTTTCCAATGTGAGGGGGCGGGACGCTGTGCTGGTGAAATAGTGGCGGCTGTATTCATAGGCAGAAAGCATGTGCACTTCTGACCGGCGGCCCCTGCTGCCATAGGCTGTCCAGAATGGCGGTGGTGTGGAGACTTGCTTTGCACCGCGACGCCTATCCGGTCGCTGGCGGCGCTGCTCTACAGGCCAAGCTTCTCGATCAAAGGAGGCTTGCAGAAGGTTCAGCCCATAGTGCGCAGAGATGGGTGTAGTCTCGGCAGTCTTGATGGTCTCTGCACTGGTCGGGTCATGGTGCTGTGAGTTGATGATGAGGTTGGTGCACTCAACGCTCCCACGCGCCACGCCTCTCGCATAGATGTCCGTGGCAAGGCGCCGGTTCATTCGCGCAGCCACATAGCCAGCTTTCTGCCCAGCAAGATCTGCTTCCAGTTGCTGCTGGCCTTTCTCCCACTCCTGGCGCGCTTGCAACCATAGAGCTGGATTCCACACACACAGACCCACACACACACACACGGAAGCAGAAATGGTTTGAACCCTGTCCTTCATGTCTTGCCTTGCTGCCGGCAGCTGTTTGCATTGGTAGTCACATTGGTACCCTACCTGCGCCGCTTGGTTGATTTGCGCTATGCGCACCAGCTCAAAGATAGGCATTTTCTGGTCACACTGCTCCTCGCACAGGTCGCAATGATGGGTCCCCGCGCTTTCGTCATTGCCAGGAACACATGGGAACCGATATGGGAGTTGGACATCGCTGTTGCACCTCAACCCTGCAAGCAGGGCAGGATGGGTTCCGTTGAGGTTTTCATCGTTGCATGGGCCCCAGAGCGCCCCGACCATGCTCTTCTTGCCCTTGTGTGGCATGTCCATCTTCTTGGCCAAGCCTGGGCAAATCAGCAAGGTTTCATCTGTAAGCCATTTCTGCCGAGGGAAGCCGCTTTTGCATTTTGTTGGGTTGCTGCTGTCTCTGCAGTGGGCTAGAGGCCGACGCTCACCTTTGTCATCTGGAAGGTGCACATGGTGCTGCTTATGCCGCTGAAGCTCTTCCACATCAAACTCCAAAAACTCCCGCGCCCAGCTGATCGGATCCATTTCGGCATCAAGCTGGTAGGCAGGCCGGCTGAGCATGAGCATGGAGTCTTTGTATTCCGGCCACTGCGCTTCTATAGCAGCCTGCTTCCATTGCACCCAATCTTCCGTGTTGCAATACACCTTGCGCGTCACATGCGCTGAGTAAGTAGAATATTTGCGGAGCAATTCTAGTAAAGGCTTGCGGCCCCATCTTTGCAATTCCGGCAACGTAGTGAACTGATGGACGCACTGAATGAAGACCTGGAAGTGCACATGGTAGGCTCCACTCTTCTGGCATTCCAGCGACCCATACACTGCATCGACGCGGCCAAACACGCCGCCCATAGAAATTGCGTTGCTGCCAAAGGCATCTGCGCAAGGTCGGTCACCGGCGCCGCAATGCGGACAATCTGGGCAATAGCGAACGCCAAACAAATGCCTCAGAGCTAGCCCGGCCAAGATTGCAAAGCCTTCCCAGCAAGCAAGAGGGTCCTGCGCCAGCAGAGCCTTGCGTTCATCGTAGGCTGGGAGCTCCTGCGAGAGAGTTTGCGCAAGAATGCGGGCAGCGCTTTCACAAGCTTATTTGCAATGTATTTTACGCGACCAAGAGTTTATTTTTAGTTTGCAGTCCTCTAGTAGACTCTCAGGCGCCAGCTGCATGTAATCTACATCCAAATGCGGCATGTCTCTTTGGTAGCACCGCTGGTTCAGGTCATTTGCGATGGCCGGGTCATCCTGCCTTGCCCGCACCATCTTCAGCATGAGCGCCGTATCTCGCTCAGAAGGTGAAAACGTCACAAAGGCCGAGGTGCCATGAACCACGCGGTTGCCGTGGACCTCGTGGCGCATGGCTTTGCGGACTTCTTGGGTGCCCGGAATGCTGCGCGTCCGCGCTTCCAAATTCATCAGCACTTTCTTGGCAGCGGCGCTCAACCCAGGAACATGGTGAATCTTCGACAAGTCCCCGTTGACTGCCCTGTAGCCACCATTGATGTCCAAGTAAAGGCCGTTGCGCAAGTTGCGCCTGACTTCTAGGGCTCCTTTGGTGATTTCTTCTGCGGGCATCATTTTGAGGCCACCGCTGTCTGCGTCAGGCTTTGCGTACATGTAGGAATTGGATTGCAGGTTCACCATGGTTCGGAAAAGGTAGTTCCACAAAGTAAAGCCGAAGGTCCAATCTCGCCGGAATTGAGCTTCAATCCTGCGCTGCATTCCGGCGCACCAGTAGTGGATGCCCACCTTTGGCGCGTCCGTTGCTCTGCGGCGAAGAGGCTCATCTTCTACAGTTTTCTTCGCAAAGTGCGCATTGTCTGGCCACGCTGTTGCATACTTGAAGCAAAAGCAGAAAGCGATGGCGAAGTAGCAGGGTTGAAACTGGTCCACCAACTTGTTGCCAGTCCTGACTTCCAAGGTTCGCGCTGCCTCCGCTACTGCAGGGGCGTCATCTTGGCCCATGTCGCCCAGCATGCTGTCTAGGGCCGCCAAAGCTTCTTGGTTGGTATCATGGTCAGCGCGCCCTTGCGCTAATGCTGTTCGCGGGCGCTGCGCGGCAAAGTTCTTGCCAGCAGTTTGAAAATTAGGCTCCATTCCATCGCATGGGGTGGCAGCCTTCTGCGGCTGGAGCTTTTCTTGGGCATCGTCAAGCTCTCCGATGACCTTCAAGACTTCTGGCGGGACACCGTCTTGGGGCAAAACTGCTGCTCGAGTTCGAACTTCTTCTTCTGCAACGTTCTGGAAGGATGGGTGGCCATAATGCTTCATGTCTAAGATCAAGTTCACCACGACCTGCGTCGAACACACAGCACGTGTTGTGTCAACTTACGCAACAATATCGGTCTCCTACTCAACTTGCCCCACGCGCGCCTCTCTTCGGACATTGGCTTGGTGGATCAAAGTCTTGATGTCTGCAGTGGTCGTTTCGCCTTTCTTGTTGGTCTTCAGGATCACACGCACCACCTCACTCAATTGCTTCCCGCTGCGTGGCAGCAACTGCGGCGACCCCAGCTCCCCGTCCAATTGTCCTTGCAAGCTCTGCAGCAAATCTTCCCACGGCATTGGAAAGGTCAGTGCGTTGCCCCTTGCGCCCAGCCGATGTCGTGGCATGTGCGCGCGCTCATCTAAAGGCCCTGACTCATGTCTGTGGCGAGCCTCCATAGACATGCAAATCAAAGTGGTCACACATGGGCTTGCACAGATCAACTCCATCACCGTCACCTTCTCTCGATAAATCCGCTCCGGCGCATACCCTGTCCACATATCATTAGCATAGCTAAGCGCGGGCAGCTGGCCTTGCTGCAGAGCATCCCAACAGTCTTGGCAGACTGGAACTTCACAGCTGCTGCAAAACTGACCTTGTCTCGCATGCTCCGGGTCAGCTGCGCAGCGGTGGTCCTGCGGGCTGGCTAGCCGTCTTCGAACACCGTGCGAAATCGGACGCGTCGATAAACCAAATTGTTTATTTTTAATTTTCTGCCCTCACGCCTCCGGACAGCATAAGAGAGCTGCGTTGCTTGGAGGGGGGAGGCGTGTTTGCCAAGCTGCAAAAGCTTCATGGTCAGTTAGCTTCACACCCGGCGCAAGCTGGTTATACTTTTCCAAGTACGGCTCCAAGCCAAACAAGTCCTCAACCTCGTTTGTGGGTCGGCCCAGGAAATAGCTCTTGTCAGTAGCAGCGTTGGGCGGGGACACCAGGGGCCGACGCCATTGAATGTTGCCCTTCGCTGCAATTTCTTGCACGTAGGCATGACTGCAGCCACAAGACCAGCAAACAAGAGCTTCTACTTTGTCTCCAGCTTGCGCTTCTGCAAAGGAAAGTAGGGCTTTGCGGTCCAGGGACGCGCATGCCACAGGCGCTTGCTGACGACACTTGTGTGAAATGCCTGCGTTGTAGGCGCTCAACAACGCGTCGGGCGCGTCTCGCCTCAGCATTTTGTGCACAATCGGCTGAAGATCTGCCAGGTGCTCTGCCCACAAGTGCGCTTCCAGGTCATCTTCGCCACCTTGTTCCGAAGCCCACTTGCAACCTTCAAAGGCGCAAAAAGCACGAGGCCAGCGCGCCGCAAATTCCAGATCATCCGAGGTTGTGTCTGGTGGGATGGTCGGCTGCTCTCTCAGCTTCTTGTCTGCAAAATCCTGACAGGGGCAGGGCAGGTGGATTTGTCAACAACTACTAAAAAAGTTAATCTTTACGTGTCCTCACAATGGCTTCTTTGGTCGATCAGGCCTGGATGAGGTCTTCCACTTCTCGATGTGGGTGGGCAGACGTGCTTGCCACCCGCATGGTTGCCAGCTCCTCCAGCAAAGTGTCTTGCAGTTCAGGGGCCGGCGTTGTCTTCTCTGTGTATCGACGGTGGCGTGCCTTTGAGGCCTCCTCTTCGGCAACTTCACTCTTCCCCTTCTTCTTCTCTTGTTTGCTGGCCCGCGGGACGCCAAAACGCGCCCGCTGCCTCCTTGGCGCCAAGAGCGCTGCGCGCAATGGTGGAAAGCCTGTTGCCTCCTCCGGCGTTGCCTTATGATGAGCAACCGCCATGTAGCAAGGTGGGGGGGCTTGAGGCCACGCCGGCTCCATGCCAGTGGCGTCTGCAAGCTCCACCATGGCATCGTAATGGTCTTCACCGTTGTACAGAATGTGGACTGTCGGTAAGGAGGAATTGCCATACACAGCCTCATGGCTTTGCTCTTGCACTTGCACACCTCCTTCGCCCAACCTCGTGTGCACGACTACCCTCTTTTCTCGCATGGCAGAGTAGGCGACGATTGCCATGTGGCCCCCCCATGCTGCGTCGCCCCGCAAATGTTCGGCTTCTTGCAACCATTCCTCTTGCAAGGCTTCGTCCTGAGCGGCCAAGACGTTGTCGATGAAGTCAATGATCTCCACCTTGAGGGCCTCGCCACCGCAGCCCTCGTGGAAGGCCAGGCTGTGGAACAAGCACGATCCATCGCCGGCCACCTTCACCACGCCCATGTAGCGAACCGTTTGCGCTGAGGCCATGATGGTCCTGCCACGCGCAAGGCCAAAAGAAGGTCGCTAAATCCAACCAGCCGTTATATAATTGGACACGCTTTTGCACTGCAAGCAGCTGGTTTGATTTTACTTTTACTGGGTTAACCCTGTCCTTGAATGGGCTTTCGAATTGGAAAGTTGAAGTGTATAGCTTGAGCTAAACAAAGCGCTGCAATTCAATACATCACTCCACTGGCTGCGCGCGGCTGTATATTTATTGTCCTCAACATCTGACATCTGGCAGCCCAAATTCACAAAGCGAGCTTTGACTAAATAGCCGCTATATAACAGGTGGAGAATTGAGAGCTGATCATTTGAAATTGCTGGTTAACAATCAGACAGCCGTTACGCAAGCCTAAGCCTGTCACGTCTTGCGGGGCGCTGGTTTTTCCACCCGTGCTTTCTGGAGGTAGGTCGGCCTCTCAAGCGGAATGTCCTGGCAAAGGTCGCCCGAGAGTTCACACGATTGGGTCTGTCGGAATAAAACTTTGCATGCGTCACGCATCAATCTATCCTTTATCGGCTCGTTAGAACAACAGACTGCGCCCACCCCGCCTCGACCCCAAAATCCTATCATCGGCGGGCCATGGGATTTCTGCAGGTGTAGCGCTGTAGCGCCGCATGTAAAGCGCTTGCCAAAGCAACGTGTACCTTAGAAGCGCGTGGCGCCGGCCGGGCGAAGACATATACAAGCCACGTGCTACTAGCGAGGATTGATCCAAAAAAGTCAGATAAAATTAGTCCTTGCTCTTGTTTCTTCGTTTCTTTGCTTCAACCTGGCCCAACAGAGTCCTTGGTCGGCCCCTGGCTTTGCAAGTTAGTCAAACGAGCCAGGCCCACGCTACTACCGGCTACCCCTTCCCAAGATGGCTGCAGCGGCGCGGCAAGGCGCGGCAAGGCGCGGCGCGGCGACAAACAAGCTGGGCCCATGCAACCAATTGCCGGCTAACAACAAACTACGACCGGCCACCCCTCCCCAAGATGGCTGCAGAGGCGAGGCGCGGCTAAATCAACGTGACGGCGGGCCAAACGCTTTGCCTGCTTCTTCTTTCTCTTTTGTCTTGAGGCCTGGCGCAGGCTTTGGTGCATTTTGTTCGAAACAAGACCGAACAAGCCAGGCCCACGCTACTACCGGCTACCCCTCCCCAAGATGGCTGCAGTGGCGCGGCGAGGCGCGGCGCGGCGACAAACGAGCTAGGCCCACGCAACTAACTGCCGGCTAAGTACAAACCGCGACCGGCTGCCCCTCCCCAAGATGGCTGCAGCGGCGAGGCCGGCGAGGCGCGGCAAGGGGCGGCATGCTGTTGCGGCCGTCCCAGAACGCAACCAATCTTGTTTAAGAATGAGGTTGGCCCTTTCCTCCGACAACAAGCCTCAAAACTTGACGTCAAAGCTTTCAGAAGTTGGTTGCCCCTGAAAGAAGTCGTCAGTGATAGGAACATCTTAGATTGCGCAAACTGTTCGGAAACGGGGTTCCAACAATAAGCCCTAAAACTGGACCTGAACGCGCCGCAATTAATTCTAACAGGCGTGTTTACCCACAGGGTTGGCCCTTTGCCGGGGGGATGTTCTCGATATGCGCAACCGAGAACGTCCCCCCTCCGCCTGGGCATCGTTGTCGCTTCTTAAGTCGCAGGGTTTATTGATAACCCAGGCGGGGGCCCTTCCTGCGACCTCCACGGCAACGACGGGGCTTCTTGGGTTTTGACCTTCCCATCCCAGACTGATCACTCATACACAGAACAACCAAGAAGCCCCAAGCTAAGCCTCAAAGCTTCAGCAATTGGATTTGTTGTTCGAAGAAATGAGCAGGGCTAGAGGCATTCTGGTTGGTGTAACCTACCCGGGAACAGGGTTCCAACAAGAAGCGTAAAAGCTAGGCCCCAAAGCTACAAGTATGGGGGTTGTTGTCTTTCAAAGAAATGATCAGTGATAGAGGCATTCCTTATGGTGTAATCTACCCGGGAACACCCCAAAGGAAGCCCTTCACACCCCCAACCTTCAAAGGCAGTGGTTTCTCTTGGGCAACGCTCAGTAATAAGGATGGCTTTCAGCTGTGGCTATCAGCCTGTTCAATTTTTGCATCAAGCCTCCAGCTATCGAATTCAGGCACCAACATTTCAAACAACGCACATTAAAAAACGGCGCACGCGTGCATCGACCACAAAAAGATCGAGGTCTTCTGCAGCGCCATTGAAGATGACAGTGAGTTCTTGGTTCCGGCTCTCTATGGCATTGCTCTCCACAGCCACTTCCTTCAAGCGACGCGCAAAACTTTCCATAGTTAACACTGGCCTCCTTGGCAGGGCTTCTCGCAGGTGGGCAACTTCTCTTCCGGCTAGCGTGGTGCAAACAGCATGGAAGCGTCCCCTGCCCCGCTGGATAGTCCAGGTGCAATTTACGATGATGCCGCGCGGAACCTCTCGCACAGCCAAACCCCAGCCGCGAGTGATCATTTCCTCAAACCAATAGCCAGGTTGACGGCATTCAGATTCCACGTGATAAAGAGCAACAAGGCCTGCACCATTGGACTCCCACTCATCCAAGTAACAGTGGAGGTCTTCACCCTCATCATCAAGCACCTGAAAGTTGGGGAGGCGCCATCCAGGTGGGACCTCCGTGCCCACCTCAAGCTCTAAGCTGGACGCGTCCAGGAGCTTCCAAGCAGAAGCAGGCTCGGCCGCGCTCTCCGCCCATTCCAGCTGGAGACCGTGCATGGCAACAAAGAGCGCAAAAGGGTTTGCTAAATTTCCTTGCTGCGAAACGGCGGGCGTCATCTTGCAAGGGTTGCTGCTTCACGCAGAAAGATTGCCTTTTGATGCTTGGTTGACATTATGTACACAAGAACCATCGTCCTCACGCAACGATATTGAGGAACATGAGGCTATTTTGGATTGCGCGCGCTTTTCGGGCACGGGGTTCCAACAACATGACCCAAAAGCATAGCCCAAGGGCATTCATGCAATAGGGTTGGTTGCCCTTCAACAATCGTCAGCGATAGGTTTTGTTCTTTTTCAAAGAAATGGTACGTGATAAGGGTATGCAACATGGTCTAAACTGGCCGGAACCGGGGTTCTACCAACAAGCCCCAAAACTGCAGTCCAAACCTACCATAATAGGGTTTGTTCTCTTTCAAAGAAATGGTACGTGATAAGGGTATGCAACATGGTCTAAACTGGCCGGAACCGGGGTTCCACCAACAAGCCCGAAAAGCGCATCCCGAACCGACCATAGCCCCGAACCCGAAACCCAAGAACCCACCCCGGCTGACTGACTACTGAAACATTTCACGTTGTAATCTGCTGTTGGCTACGGGCTGGATTGAAAAATGCGCGGCGCAGTCACAACCTCAGCCACCTTAGTCGCCCTAGCAACAAGCGTTCCCTGCGCCCAAGCAACACGTTCCTGGAGTTTGCCAGCGCGCGCGCGCTGTGGAAAAAACATGTGGCAAGTCGCCTCAGTCGCCTTAGTCTACGCCTTCAGATACACAGGGCGCCGAACGTTGCTTTCACACAGTTTGCCGCCACGCCCAGTGGGATGTAGTCCAGCGTCGATGCCCTACTTGATGTCCGCGCGAATCCCCAACGCAAACGCGAGGCAATAGCCAACAGGGATGCCCTCAACAACATCCCAAAAGTTGCCGTAGACAAACGGCTGAGGTTGCCTGAAACTTCTCACGCTGCAACCTGCTTTTGGCTACAAGCTGGATTGAAAAACGCGCTGAGCAATCTGAACCTCAGTCGCCTCAGCAACACGTTCCTGGAGTTTGCCAGCGCGTGCGGTGTGGGAAAGAATGCTTTGGCGCGATCAAAACCTCAATGGCTTTAGTCGCCTCAATCCCCAAACCACGATTTACAAAAGGCACGCCCCAGGAGATCTAAAGGAAGGTTTTCTGGATGACCGACCCGTCGCCCAAGACCTCAGGCTGGACTCTTCGTAAAATGTTCATGTTTAAGGGCAATACTATTGCGCAATTGGCGAAAACCAGGCCTCAAGACAAGGCACGTCGCAAGGGTCTAAAGGAAGCTCTCCTGGATGCCCGGCCGGTTGTCCAAGACCTCAGGTTGCACTCTTCATAAAATGTTCATGTTTAAGGGCAGTACTATTGCGCAATTGACAAAAACCAGGCCTCAAGACAAGGCGCGTTCCAAGGGTCTAAAGGAAGCTCTCCCGGATGACCGGCCGGTTGTCCAAGACCTCAGGTTGCACTCTTCATAAAATGTTCATGTTTAAGGGCAGTACTATTGCGCAATTG